>KE505301.1:39597-63534 GCA_000441515.1 Elaeis oleifera | reverse complement strand
CTGGAAAGGTCTTGGAAGGTGGTGTCCAGGCTAGACATCCACCCAACACTATTTTCTTCTTTTAATAGATATATACCTTTAAACAGTGCTGAAGAATATTTAGTAGCCTTTAAGAGCTATTGGAGACCATTTATTGGGTATTTATTATGCCAAAAAAGGATAGAAAAATGAGCTGTTATGGAGGTTTCTGTCGTAGGGGTCGACTCGTAGGTCATCCCCCGGCAAAGAGATCATTCCATGAGTCAACCTCTGAGACAGAACAAAAACACCCATTTCTTATTTGGGTGGCAGGATAACAGAGGTCGACCTATGCCCATTTCTATTTTTAGGTGGCAGGATAATAGAGATCGACCCATAGGTCGACCTTTTTTATGTGCCAAAAAAAAACAGGCATGCTAGACTATCCTTTTCAAAAGGAGATGACCTAGGGTCATCCCTTTTTATCCAACCCAATTTTCTTAATTTTTGACTTTCAAAGCTTTTCAAATTACCTCCAAAAGTTTCAAATACTTCTCTAATGCTCTTGAGGCTTTCAAAAAATATTGTCTTGATCTTTAACTTGATGAAATTGCTACTTTGACCTACTTTAAGCATCTTTATCAATTCAAAAATCTTGAACATCCTGAAATATACATTTAAACTTCTTCCAAAGATAAAAACTCATTAGTACTTCCTTCAAATATTTTGTAGTCATCAAAATCAATTCTTAGGGCAATACTATTTAATTTGTGCCATAATTTCTTTCAAAATCCTCTTCCACTAATTTTGAAACCACCCTATCCTTCTTCCTAGCTTGGACCTTCATCTTAGGATTACCATGATCTATTCTTGCCTAGGATGCTAGCATTCATTTCTTAAATCTTTAGTGACCTTGGTAATCTACTTTTTGATAGAGATAGCTCTTATACATCTTATAAGCCTTAATGCTTTTGTCATTTGTTGTGATCATATTTTGCAAATTCATGAAATATAATCTTTCCTTAAAATATAATGTACTTGATGCCCTTATTTATATTTAGTTGCTTAATTGAACATTTGCCTTGTTTATGAAACTAAGGGGGAGAAAATATTTTATTTCAAAGCTTATTTCTTTAAAATTGAACAAATGTGCATATTTTGAAAGAAAAGAGGGAGAATTAAGAAAACTAAGTTTGTTGCATTTATTATGAAAATAGGGGGAGAAACAGTCTTGAAATATCAAAAGGGAATCATTTTGAAACTTAATAAAAATAAAATTATTGGTAATCATTTGTCTTGTTCATTTTTGAAAATTATTATTAATCTTAAGAGAAAGATCATTAATAAATAATCACACTTTGCTTATCTTATGGATCTGTTTGAGCATTCTTGTAGTTTTGATCGTTTGATTTATTTTGAGCAACTATTCATACTTATATATTTTGATAGTATCATTAGTTTTGGTAATTAATTGGTATAAAAAAATTATTTTTGATCTTAAAAGAGAATTTATAAATGAACTTTCATACTTTATTTGATTGATTGATATCAAAAAATGAGTTTGAAAAATATCCTTCTTGAATCTTTTGAAATTGATATCAAAAAAGTATTTGAAGGAGCTGTCATTCATATTTAAAGCTAAACATTTAAAAAAAAAGATTTCAGTTTTAATCAATTGGTATCAGATAATTTACCATTTACCTTATATTTTATTGATCTACTATTTGGCACAAAGAGAAGAATGTTCTTATCTCAAATTTGCTTGTGTAAAGCTATATTCTTGATAAGATATTATTTGAGACAAATCTAAAAAATCATTATCTTTTCTAAACTGAATTGCATAATACTTCTTATGAAAGGATGAAATGATCTTTTTGAAGAATAACTAAAATCTCTTAATTTGAATAATTTACTGATATCAATTCAAATTGATTTATCATTCTAATCCTCGAAACTATTTGATTTGAATTGATTCATCTTTATCAATTCAAACTAAATAATTGGTATCAAGCTGAATTTGAAAGATTTTAACTTTGAAATATGAATTTGATTATTATAGAGAAATGAATTTAATAAATGTTCCTTTAAATCTGTGATTGGTATCAAAATTTTTTTTAAGAAAATTGTCACTTGATTTGAATTTTAAAGCAATTGATATCAAGATAAATTTTTTCAAAATTTATCATAATTGATATCATAATTCTTATAATTAGTATCAAATAGTTTATTTTGCCTTAAATTAATTCCATCACTTTATCTTTTGGCAAAAGAAAGTTGTACTATAACTCAAATTTGAATTTTCATGGCTATATCTTGCTATTACATCATTTGAGATAAATTTTTGTGATATATTTTTGAATGATCTACTTTAGTATCAAAAAGAGGAGAAGTGTTTTTAAGGCCATATTATTCAAAAAATAATTCCATCTCTATTGAATCTTTAAAGATCAAAGTGATTTCTTCCTGAATTTAGTTTAATGCTGAAAATCCTTAAAATTGAAAAGTTTTATGGTTATTCCCTAAACGCATTATTGAAATTGCATTTTCTAAAAATGATTTTGTTTGCAAAACTAAGGGGAAGAAAATATTAAAGAAAATTAGAAAATCTGAATTTGAAAGTTAAATAATCTAAATTTAAAGATTAAATTTGATATCAGTTAAGATCATATTAAATATGTTTAATTTGAAAGAATAAGGGGGAAAAAAGGTATCTAATTAAACTATTCATCATTAATTATGAAAAATAGGGAGAGAAAATATTATTGAAATAGTAAAAAAATAAATTTTTTGATATTTACTCTTCAAAAGAGGGGAGAGATGTTTGTTTGTTGAATATTATCTAGCTTTGAATGAAAATTCTGATCAATTTATGTTGAGAAAAATGAACATTGATTTTAAATTCTCAAACCATTATATTTTGCTTTTCTTAATTTGAGCGATCATGTGCTTATTCAATTTGATTTGCATGACATGATTGTCCAATCATTCTTGATAAATAATTGAAGTTAAATTGAATTTGAAATATACTTTTACTTCAAGAAATAATTTTGATACATACTTCAAACTTTGAAATATATTTAAAAATCTGACTATAATATAGAATTTTTGATATGCCTTGAAATATCTTTATCAAAGTAATTTTACTTAAGACTTGAATTTGAAAAATAATTCTCATTTGCTTTGATACTATCATTGATTTTTTTGATATATTCACGATACATATCTTTTTCAAACTTAATTAATTAACTAAAATTCATTAAGAAAGAAAAGAATGAATATTGATATGTATGTTATGCTTGATTTCTCTGCTCAAATCTTTGAAAAGCTCTATTCCTCCTAAACTTAAAATACTTATTTGAAAATTTGATTAAAGAATCATATTCGTTCAAAAGGGGAGAGCTATTGGTATTTGAATTCAAATTAATTTTTGAAAAGAAAACTATTTTAAACTTATTTTGAATCAAAGATAATATTTTAAAGGGGAGATTATTTGATTTTCTGAATTTGATCTCTCATTTTACTACATTCTTACATCTTATTGATTTTGATGATTTTTCTTCAACCTTCCCATGAGCTTTTTGATACTGTCAAAAAAGAGGAGAGTGATGTCGAGTACATGCTTAAAGGATTAATACTTAAGAAACTCAATGAATTGATGTTTAAAATGAAACCTTAATACTCATTGATTTGAATTGAAATATTATTTTGATATGAATATATGAAATATGTGCAATGAACCAATTATGTGTAATAAACCAAAAGATTAATTGAGAACATTCATAGAATGTACATTCATGTATTTAATCTAATTACTTTATGATACATATTGGCAAAATACATTAAACCATATTATTTATTTTAATTATGCATATACTCAAAGTTTTATCATCATCAAAAAGAGGAAGATTATTGATCTTATAATTGATTTTAATGATTCTAAAATATTGAGTACAATTTATACTAATTATGTATTCAATGATGAATGTAGGAGTTTCTAGGTACTTAAATTGAAGAATTTATCCATGAAAAAGATCTTCTTAAGTTGGTAAGCTAAAGCACTTCAAAGAACATGTTTCTTATGTTTGGTCAAGAAGAGTCGACTCTGGCATATTGGAAGAAAATTGACATGGAGTCGAGCCGACTCGAGAAAATCCGAGCCAACTCCGTTCGTAGGATAGAAGTAATTTTGCATGTCTGAGACTGAACCGACTCGAAATGAAATTGAGTCGACTCGAATAAAATCGAATCGATTCCAAATAATTGAGTCGACTTATGACACGAGACAAGTATAACGGCTAGTTTTATCTTTATCACTGATATACTAAGCAGTATGCTTCATTTTGTACGACTAACAAGATAATTGTACGGATAGGGTCTTCAAGGACAATAGGAAATCTCGTGTCTTCAATATGCAGATCACACCATTGTTTTTAGCAAAGCCCCGAAACACCCCATCAAGAATCTCAAGCTCCTCAGCTACTCCTTTGATCTGGTCAGTGGATTGAAGATTAATTCTCAAAAAGCTCGATCATTGGTGTAGGCCTCAACTAGGAAAAATGCTTAAATTACTTGAAAATCATGGGATGCTCCTCGTCATTGCGACCAATGAAGTACCTGGGATTTTCACTACACTATAGGAGACCAAGAAGAGCTGATTGGGTTTCTTAGAACAGAAGGCAGCGATCGAAGAAGCAAGAGCCATGGAAAGAGTGCTTGCTATCTCTGGCAGAAAGACTAGCTTTGATCGATGCCATCCTAGGTGCTATACCTATATACTGGATGTCTATATATGAAATCCCTGCATCTACCATCCAGAAGATCGAAGCAGTGCCTAGAAAAATTCCTGTGGAGAGGACATAATAAATACCGTGGTGATCACAGCCTTGCAGATCAAAATCCCTCGCAGACTAGGTATCATTGATGTTAAACTCCTGAATCAATGCCTACTCACGGAATGGTGGTCGTGATATTATAGGAAGCCAAAAAGAGTGTGGCGAAATCTCATGCATGAGAGCTATTTCTCTAAGAAGCCTGTGAGTCAGATCATAAGAAGGCGTCACCTCCCTGGAGAAGTATCATGCAAACTGGTAATTGGTTCTTCGAAAGCATCACCTTCATTCCCCAAAAGGGAGATCAGATTGCCTTTTGTCCCTATTCCTGGCTTCTTCAAAATCCTCTTAAAGTTGCATTAATTTCCTACTCCTATTCTCTCTCAATGACAATCCTGAAGCTTCCATCGCTGCCTTCATAGTAAACCTTATAGATACAAATCAGGGAATATTACACAGTCTAACTGTCCAAGGAAAGAAGAAACTTGACTATTTCTGGAACATCATTCCATCGGTGAAATCAATGGCAGCTGAAGATGAAGCTCTCTGGAAATAGTCTTCGAATCACAAATTCTCTATCAAATACTGCTATCAATTTCTAAGTCATGGATGAATAGTAGGTCAGTTCGCTACTGTTAATTGGAAGCTGGTCATGCCAAAGAAAATCAAAATCTTCAACTAGCTGAGCTACAACGACAAAATTCTAATGGTCGAAAATTTAAGGAGAAAGAATTGGATGGCACCCAAATGATGCCCAAACTGTGCGAAGCAGAGGAAACAACAGACCAGCTGTTGTTGTTAACTTGCCCACTCACATCATTGATACGGCATTAACAACAAAGCCAACTAGCCTTGCCAAACCTACCCCGAAGCATTGAGGATAATTGGAACAGGTGGAGATTAAGTATTCGAAACAAAGACAGAAGGACAGGGTGGGAGCGCTGGTTCTCAGTTATAACATGGCATACATGGAAATAGCGGAATGATAAAGTTTAATTTAAACTCTAAGCCACATCGTCCAGAGTTATCATACAAAAAGCTGCATATTTGCTTGAAGAATGGACGGTTTATACAAAGGAAGTGCAAAAGAGGCTAGAAATCATCTCCCATACTTGAAATATTGCCCCATCGAGAACACATTATACATGACGTTAACAATGCAAAGATTATGAAGGGAACCACGCACATGGAGTACGACAACTCAAGCCAGGAAGTATCTGCTTGTACTCTTAAACCCTTCATCCTTTTAGCACAGAAACCATCCAAGTACCCTTTCGTCCCGATCAATGGCCTTCCTTTTTGTACTAGTCATATATATGATATTTGTCTTTTATTGCTTTTTTTCTGGCAACAAAATATTTTTGTAATCAATATTAACTTTTAATAATATTTAGTGGGCGGACAGCCCTACCGTTTCTCATTAAAAAAAAAAAAAATACCTGAAAATATTGATTTCGTAATTTAGTATTCAATTATTCACATTTGTCGTGCCAAATCTCATACTTTTAGTAAGATGGTTGGACCGAATAAGGTACAGATCAGATTAAATATATAATAATTAAAGATGTATCAATCCGAATCCAATCTATATTAAATGGGTTAAAAATACAGATCTGAATCGGATTATTTATTAAACATGTAATCTGGCTTGATGACGGTTGAAATTAGTTAAACCGTTAAATGCCACCCGTAACTTTTAGAAATTCATCATATGGTATGAGAATATATGGCGTGCACGAGACAGGACCGCTCGCAATGCTTTTTAAGTCAAACTTCCATCAAGATTTTGTCGGTGGATATGAATAGTATCGTATTAACCAAATTTTGGGTTTCATTCAGGCACAAAGATTTTCATATGTATGTGGGTACCCACACCACCTACTAAGTCGAAGAAGTCAGACTAGAATTAACTATTAAGTAGCCTCTTCGTGCACCAAAAGGAATTATGTATGTGGGCGCCCATGCCACCCAACCGGTTGTCCTTCATTTAATTCCATCATTTTTCCCGGAGAGCAGAATAGGAATCATCGAACTGTTGTCTCCCGTGCATTGGGATTCACTAAGACGGAGGGTGGACATGCGGTGTCTGTGTGACAGGAAGGCAGACTCTGGATTCTCAGCTGTTTCAACGGCAGAGGAAGTCACGCAGGGAATAGATGGGACCGGTCTCACCGCCATCGTTACCGGTTCTTTCTCCACTTTTTTGCATGTTGTTAATATATTTGCATGTTCATTTTTTAGGCTTTCAGTTTGAAGAAGTTTAGTGAGGATGTGGGGAAGACGGTCTGTGTTCTCTTGCTTTGCAGTTTGATGATTTTCTTTGTTTTCTTTTATTTTCCACCTTTTTGTTTGGCAACGCTTACTGTTCTTGGGGTGGGTCGCGAGATCGTTTCTTGTATATGGAAAATATCATGTCTTAGGATTTTATTTCTCGAGAGTATAAATCTGGTACGTCCCGGAGTTTTACGGTATCACGGTAGTGTTAGTTGAAAGTCCTATTCTGTCTATTCATCTCTCTGTCTATCTATATGTCTATCGGTCTGGTTGGATTTGTATTGTATATATTTTATAAATTATATATGTTATATTATATATTTAAGTTAACTATGCTAAGTCCTTCTTTCTTATTTCTTGGCAACATCGTTCTTGATGCATTTGCACATGGTTTTGGCATGATAGCTTGCATGAGACATGATTGGATATGTTTGACACATGCTGTTCAGAGTTTTGGTTGTTTTGCTGGCTGATTAAGCTATGTGGAAATGTGTTTGTTATCTTTTGATTGTGATATGTTTTCCTTGTATTCTTTATCATTTAATGTGTTTTACCATCAGTATGCTTGCATTCGGTGGCATGGTTGCCTTTACCTGATTTTGAATGACTTAACAATATTTAACATGTTCAGATCTCGGGCCATTCTCTTTCTACTAGAATTAAGGCTTTAGTGTTAAGCAACAAGGACTAATTTAGCAGCATGTACCGTAAATTGAGGATCCACATGTTGATCATGATCTTTAATATCTAAAATATATAGGAATCAAAACAGGTTCTTTAGGCAGTTTTTTTGGCTCCATGCAGTCTTTTAATATGATCGATGGTTTGGAAGCATGAAGGCCAATTAAATTCTTGTTGATACATGTTTTAAGATGTGTAAATTATAACCAGCTCTAAGACCTTGCAGCAACTCTTTCCCCCGTTTCGCATTTCCTTTCTCATTGTATCATGATATCACATAAATCCTTTTCCTCTATTTTCTGTTTGTCTCCGTTTCTTTATTTCTTGTGCTTTGTATGGCTTGACGAGGTTGCTGTCTACTGTTAAGTGGGAGCAAATGTGATTTTCAAATGTTGTAATATCTAAAGCCAAAACATTCAGTGTAGAATATGATCAAATCCTGCTTCAATTGGTACTTCTGTTGTTGAGTTTATATTTTCCCACACTACTTGACAAAACAATTCCTGCACCAAAGGTTCTTGATGTTAGATTTCTCACAAGTTCTGCCGTACAGATTTGAGACGCATCAGGTTTGGGCCATATACTCGAGAATGAGAGGCCAACTATATCATGGAAGTCATTAAGTCACCCATTTAATTCATCTTTTGATACACCTTCAAACCTTAATGACTAGCATTATCTTTGGACCTGATGTGGCATTCCATGAGCATGATGACATGGCATGGCCAGATTCACCCAGCTCATAATCCATGTGCCAACCCTGGTGCACCCAAGCATTTCCAACGCATTCTGATCGGGACCTCTAAGCCGACTTGAGAACTGGGACAAGCAAAATAGAAGCAGTAGGCCAGCAAAGCCAGGATATCCCAGCTTAGCTTGACGACCGATCAGCTTGGCAACCAACTCGAGTTGGATAGAACCCTCATGTATGGTGGAGGTGGTTCAATCATTCCACCCAAATATGTATGAGGTTTTGGCAATTCTATCATGTGTCAAACTATTATAGCACGTCCCCAAGGTTTTTACACCTTATCGATAAGTTGATATAGAATCACCCTAGGTTTGTTAGGATATAATTTCAAAAATCCCTAACTAAGACTATGTCTCTCTATTTTCTTCCTTTGTTCTCTTCAAAATTATTTTTTGACTTAAGCATCGGAGGGACCAACCAAAGCAAAGACCGGATAAATTCTCTGGCCTTGTCTGTTATCTTACATGTCCATAGAGGCAGTCCAGGTCATTGTCTTGAGATTTGACAATAATAGACCAACATCATTTATGGCAAAATGAGTTGGGAGCATACCACTCAGAAAAAGGAACCAGTCTATAACATCTCTCATTAGATCTCAAGATTCTTAAGAGAGGACACCCTAAGAGAATCCCACCTTCCTTAATCACAATTGTGAACTTCGACGCCTCAACCATCCTCTAGAATGTTGGTGACCTTGGAACAGTTTGAATAGCTTCAACAATAAGTCCAAGCTGTAATTGATCTAGTTAGGGGCCCGGTCTAGGAGAAGAAGTCCCATTAGTGGAACTCCCCAAGGATAGATTTGATCAGCAACAGGGACCTAGCCGGAGGAACAATTGGCCTTACCACTACTAGTCCCCAAAATATGGCAGAGAAAGCTCTCACTCAGAGAATAGGTCGAGGGATCCTAATGGGAGTTCCAATGCTGAAAGAGACTTGATCGCCCATAGAGGAGGGCTACAGTCCCAAGAGGAGCAGTGGATTGATCCAACCAACTAGCTTGATGAAAGAATGAGCACCTATCCTAGGTCATGGAGGAAGTGAAGGAGAAGAAGGCTGGCATCTTAAACGAGCCCCTCCTCTGCAACATGCTAGTTTCAACGAGCAAATAATGGTGGATCCCCTTCCTCTAAGGTTCAAGACAGCTCAAGTGGAGCCATATGATGGGTGATGGACCCCATAGGCTACTCGGAGTCTTTCAAGGTTCTTATGTAGCTACATAGAGCTTCTGACGTCATCATGTGGCATGCCATTGTAGCTGCTGCTGCCAAATCTTGCTCTTGAGGTCAGAGATGATCTCCTCAGATGAGATTAAGGCTAGCAAAATATGATCTGACCCATCAATCTGATCTGACCCATCAATCCGATCTGCATTCAATTCGTTGTAAGTTTAAGTTTAGGCTAAATGGATTCGAATCGTAAATAGGTTGACCTATTTAACTCATTTAATATTTGGATGAAATTTGATTTTCAGATATTTGATTTGTTTAATTTATTTAACCTATTTAATATGTAGGTTGGGTTCAGTTAAATATTTGATCTATTTAATCTATTTAATCTATTTAATATATAGATTGGATTGAGTCATTTAATCTGTTTAACCTATTTAACCCATTTAATCTATTTAAAATCTATTTAAAGATTGCTTAACCTATTTCTAACCTATTTAACTCAACCTATTTAATCTATTGAATTTGTTTAACTTATTAAAAATTTATTTAACCTGTTTAATCCATTTAACCTAACTTAGTCCATTTAATAAATAGATTAAGTGGATCAGGTCGGATTACTTATTTAATAATAGGTTGGGTTTAGATCTAAATTTTTACCTATTTAATAAATAAGTCAGATTTGGGTTAATAATTTTTTGACCTAACCCACATCAATCCAACCCATATCCAATGTGACCTGATCCAATTGCCAACCCTAGATGAGATCTCCTCGGCAGAAGATGAAGAGAGTTGGTCTTTGGCTGAAATTGAGGCACCGAGGTGGGGAACTCTAAGAGCTAAAACAAGACCTACAAAAAGTCCAGGCCGGAGTGTTCTCTAGTGGAGACTCTCCGATGTTTAAGTCAGTTGAGAGATGGAGAATAGAGAGAGATCTTTCAAGAGTTTATCTTGGGATCCCTATTCCCTCTATTCATAAAGGAGGAGTTAGAGTCATGCACACCAGGGGGACTAATCAATTTCTAGATATCACGTGCGAATCATGTTGGCAATGATCTCTCCCGTATTTGCAATGTGGAGCCAACTGTTAGTTTTATTCGGGCATGATACGATCCCGATGATCTTTTTCATTATATGGACTCTCCATAATCATAAAGGAAATGAGCTCTTTCCCGATTGGGACCACTACCTTATATGAGAAATCTTCCTCAAGTCAATCATGGCCGACCTCTACCCACCTTGGCCATGGTCGAGGTTTGAGCTACCATTTACGATCTTAGAACAAGTATGTGCACAATTAAGTTGAACTAAGTGAGTGTGTAGTGGAAGTAACAAATCAAAATAAAAATATACTAAAATAAATAAGAGCAGAACAGAAATAAGCAAGAGCACACATAAACACAAAGTTATATAGCGGTTCGGTACCAAACCTAGCACCTATGTCCACTCTCTAAGTTTTGTTATTTGAAAACTCTACTATAATCCTCTTGATTACAGCATGATTATTTAACCAGATCACAATCAATCCAATTGATTATTTTAGCAGACTCACAAATAACCCGATTGATTTCGCAGAAAAAATCAACCACAACCATCCTAACTAAGTCACTCCTATACTTAGTCAATACAATATCTAATTATGCATTTGGATAAGCCTATCTCATAAGTTTCTCTCCCAAGAAACTTGTATAAAAAATAATAAGTACAATAGAATAAATACCAAAAGAGCTAAAGCTCAAGAAATAATAAACTCATGAAAGTGTAATGAAGTCGATGATGGTTGCTCCTTGAAGCTCAGACTTCTTCACTTAAATGATTGAGAGACTCTCTTTTGATTTTCTATGGATGATCTCTTGAAAGCTTACTCAATTAATTGCACTTGATTCCTCACTTTTTTGATTGGCTCAAAGATATTCAATGTCGTTACCAAGAAGCTAAGTTTTCTCTCATCTTCCCACTTGGATCCACTTCTCTTAGCTCTTCGTTGAGTTTGAAAGTCTTTAAAATCTTTAAAAGAGCCAAACTAGTCATATCTAGCTATTGGAGGATAAAATTAGTCATTAAAAATTATTTAAAATAAATCTAAATTTTATAGAACTAGCCATTGGAGTTAGAGTCGACTTAAGTAGATCTGGAGTTGACTCGAGAAGATCTAGAGTTAACTTGAGGTCTTTAGGAGTTAGCTCGAGGATTGGACTCAAAATATCTGCTCTTTAACTTTCTCGAAAGAGTCGACTCGAGGCTTATGTCATTTGAAAATACTTCAAAATACTTCAAATACTTCTCCAAATACTTTAAATATTTCATTAACTTTAGGATTTATTCTCCATGTTTCTTTAAATGTTCAAGTTCATTATGCTCCTTACAAAATAAATTAATTTCTTCAAGAATACATAATCATTAGTATCATACTCAAATATTTTGTACTCATTAAAATCAATTCTTGGATCATTATGATCGACATCAATGGGGTCAAGGGCCAGCATTGTATGTTAGTGTTTCTCTGACATTGATCACATCTTCACACCAAGTCAACTACATCCTATTGCATGGTCAGCCACAAATAACCCTATCGCAAAACTTTATAAGTGAGGGTCCTACCCTCCAAGTGGTTTTCACAAATGCCTTCGTGAACTTTTCAAAAGTCATCATCCGCTTCTGATGGATGGAAACATCATAGCAACAGTAGTGAATAGGATCTCTTGTATAGCCTTTCCTTGTACATTAGTTTTCGGTGTGCTTGGCTTCTCAACTTCTTAGCCTTAGCTCGATCAGTAGGTAGAGTCCTATCCTTTAGGAATTAGACAATCAAATCCATCTAGCTCGGCTTGTGGCGGCCTGCATTACTAAGGTTTTCTCAATGCTAGGATTTTCTAGTGTTTCCATGTATGAGCTCCTCCTGAGGTCGATAGTTCCCAGAGTGGCAAGTTTTGATAAGAGATTGGCCCTAACATTCTCAGACCTTGAGATTTGCTGAACATTCAGGGTTGTGAAATCAGAAACGAGATCTTTCACTTTCTATAGGTACTTCACTATAGTAGGCTCTTGTGCTTCATACTCAACCCACACTTGGCCAACGATGTGCTTTGAGTCACTATAGACCCTCGGATGCCAAACTGCTATCTTTTTAGCATTTTAAGCCTAGTAATCAGGGCATCATACTCGGCTTCATTGTTTGAGGCCTTGAATTTGAAGCATAGGGCGTATTTAGCAATCCCTTCTTTTGGGCTAGTAAGGATCAGTCTAGCCCCAGAATCTATTGTATTAGAAGAGCCATCTAAGTGAAGAGCCTAATACTCCTCAGGATATCTGACCTCGGGTTCTGCTTCAAGCTTCTCTTTAGGGATGGTACATTCTAGAATAAAATCCGCAGTACTTGAGCTTTAATGGATGGCCGGGGAGATATTTTATATCAAACTCTCCAAGCTTAATGACACACCTAGCTAGCTGACCCAAGGTTTCAAGCCGGTGGAGGACTGACCTGATGGGTTGGTTGGTGAGGATAGCAATTGTGTGCGCTTGCAAATAGGGGCATAGACATTTTACCAAAGTCACGAGTGTGTACCCCATCTTCTCCAACCTTGTATACATGATTTCTGCATCATAGGGAACTTATACAATACATAGGCTTCTGCACCACAGCCTCCTATCAGATGAGCACCGAGCTAACTGCTTGTGAGGAGTATAGGTATAGGATCTCTTCAGGCTTTGGTTTGCTTTGGAGAGGTGCAGAGCTGAGGTACCTCTTCAACTCATCGAATATAGCTTGATACTCTTTCATTCATTGAAAGTCCTTTATTCACTTTAGAGCTCCAAAGAAGGGTAGGCTCTTTTAGCCGATCTTGAGAAGAACCTATTAAAGTATGTAATTCTTTTCATGAGGCACTGTACCTCTTTAGTTATCTTTGGCAGTTTCATCTCTTGGAGCACTCAGATCTTCTCGAGGTTAGCTTTGATCTCACACTGTGACACCATAAAACCAAAGAATGTACCGAAGGTGACACCAAATGTGCACTTGTTGGGTTAAGCCTTATGTAGAAGCATCACAATGTCGTAAAGGTTCTTTGAGGTAGGTGATGTGGTGCTCCACAGCTTTACTTTGATGAGCATGTCATCCACATATACTTTCATATTCCTCCTAATTTACTCCTTGAAGACTTTGTTGATGAGCCTCTAATAAGTCGCACTTGCATTCTTTAGACCAAAGACATGATCCTATAACAAAAGAGACCTTTGTCAATGATAAAAGCCATCCTCTTCTCATCTTCAGAGGTTATACGGATTTGATTGTAGCCGAAGAAGGCATCCATGAAGGAGAGGAGCTCGTGACCTGATGTAGCATTCACTAATTGATCGATCCAAGACAGTGGATAGTTATCCTTGGGGCATATTTTATTGATATCCGTGTAGTCGATGCATGCATGTCATTTTTCATTTGCCTTCTTGACCAACACCATATTGTCTAGCCATTTAGGATAGTAAATATCGAATAAAGCTAGCCTTCAAGAGTCTGTCAACCTGTTCTTTGTGGCCTTCGCCACTCTAGTGCGAAGCTCCTTTCTTTGCCCAACGGGTGATGCTTCAGATCCACATTCAGGTGGTGGACAACAACTCCCACATCTATGCCTGGCATGTTCGAAGGAATGAGATGAGCTGCTGGCAGTCCTCATCACACAGATTGGAACCAACCTGGATAATCTTGGTTGGGTTAGATTCATCCACTATAATCGGGATGAGGTCTTCTATTGGCTAACCTCTTTGCTCCATTAGCTCATCCAGAATGTCGAGCTCTTCATAGGCTAGGGCTGAAAGAAAAATGGGTTGCATGCATGATTCAAATCATTAAATGTAGTGGAAAGAAAAGAGATTAAAAGTATTTTAATTCAAAACATGCATATAAGAGATCGAATTTCTAAAACACCAAGATCTCTGATATCTTAAGATTAAGATTAAAATAAAGAGAGGGAGATCTGATCTTCACCTTGCATAGATAGATCTTTATTATGATTCGATGATTGTGGATATCTTTAAAGCTCTTTTGAAGTTGCATATACATCTGATCTCTATAGGTATCTACACGAGGATGATCGGATCAGAAAATCCTGATCTCACCAGTATGCTAGCTCTCTTGTAGAGATCGCTCCTTGAATTCTCTTTTTTCTCTTCTCAAGAGAATAATAGAGAGACAAGAGTAGGGTAAAGATGGGAGAGAAGATGGGGCATGGAGGCTAGGACGTCCAACTCCTAGGACGTTGTCATGGAAGAAAGAAAAGAGGCATCTCAGCAATTAGTGCACGCCCTCCTTTGTTATCTGATTATATGAGGTGCTAACCAAGCCACAACTACTTTAACCCAATGCTCTAGGGTTTTTGAATAGAGTCCAAGGGTGTTGGAACTGATCTATAAGATGGAGTCTGCCCCATCTCATGAGATGCCACCTTATCTTTTAGTGTAACAACATCTCCATGCTAAAATCAAGAAAAAACCACTGGTGTTTTATTTTTGGCATGGATCTTATATTGGGGCATGATGTCTCTTAAACAAAGTCAAATACTTGGTCAAAGGTTTGGTCAAAATCTAATCTGATTTGGGTTCATTATAAGTCAAATACTTATTGAGTCCAAACCTTTTTAGACCAACAAAATTCAATTTAACTCAAACTCAAACCAAGTCCTATCAAAATAAATCCTAATTTAATTTGACTACAACTCAACCCTAATTATTTGATCAAATCAAACAATATAGTAATAATTACAAATAAGTCCTCCTTTAACTCACTAACTATTAGCAAGTTTTTCTTGTAATTTTATAAATTAATGCAATTATCAATCATATTGATAATCGTATCCTTCAGCGATTCGATATCATAATTCAACAATCCGATCAGTCAGAACCTCTTATGTGTACGATCCCATACGTTCTATTCTTTCTGATAGTGAGATATATTATGATCTCTATCATAAATATCATTGAAACATCTTTCAATAGATTGTAACAATTTCAACTCACTTAATGAGAATTATTGACTATCAAAATAGTTCTCATTAGTCTGACAATCTACTAGTGACGCTTAGCAGTATATAGTAGCAATCCAATAGGATAGAAGGTATTGAACCTCTTAAGTGCAGTTACTATGTGATATAGTTCTTCTATCTTGAATTTCGACAAGACGAAGTTATGAAAAACTCATCAAACCTTATCATCTATCATATATAAAATTTATTCAACTCGAGTTCATATTATAAATCTTATATTTTTTTTCAATTATTCACATTGTCATGGCCATGATCGTCAGAACTCAGTCTTATAATTACATAGGACTACTCTTTATCTATCAAGATTGATAAATCCCATTTAGGTGTACATCCTACTTCTATAATAAATCTGTTGCAGTCAATATGTACCATGAGGACCTATATGGCTAGACATCAAGTGTATATATAGTCAAACTACAACAACCTCATTGTGAAAAGTCAAGGCATCTAGATTAAATAATTAGTCATACCACTATAGTATTGAAAAAATCACTGATAAATAAGCAGACATCCAAGTGACTTCTCTATTGGTCATGCTTGATATCCTTATTCTCTAACAACCACCTGCACTTTCATTGTAGTATCTCCATACTGTAGACTCGAAACTTATCTATCCAAAGAGAAGTGATCTCTGCACCAATCTTATCGAATCAATTATCATCCTCATGATGATTTATCAATCAAAAGTAATTTAAAATTAATTATCAATGATACATACCTCAAATTTTCAACTCTTGAGAATATATATCATCATCTTATAAATTCTTTGAATGATTTATGGACACATACATAATATAAATAAAATAAACTATCTAATTTATTAATAAATAATAAGATCAAGTATAAAACTATATCGCAGAAGGAATAGATATGTCAGTCAGATTGACTTTTAGGATATACCTCTAACAATCTTTCACTTTCACTAAAGCCAATCTACCATATACTTTGGCCCCATCTTCTCAAAATGGACTTTAGTGTTTTACTGGCTAAGCAGCTTAGTCAGTGGGTTTGCTATATTATCCATGGAGTCTACTCTCTACACCTCTCTATATTTTTTTTTGAGGTAGTTGCATATAATGTGAAACTATCGCTCAATATGCTTGGACTTCTAATAAGACCTGGACTCCTTAACAAAGGCTATGGCACCGTTATTGTTGTAGTATAGTGTGATGGTATTTGATGACATGACATCAAGTTCTATAATAAACTTTTTGAATTAGAAAGCTTCCTTTGCAATTTTAGAGGTAGTGATATATTCTGTTTCTATAGTAGAGTCCATAATGATCAGTTACTTGAAACTCTTCTAACTCATCAATTCATTATTGCACAAAAATACACACCTTGATGTAAACTTTCTATCATCAACATTAGACATAAAGTCTGGGTTAGTGTATCCTTCTATCCTCAATTCTAATCCTCTTTCAAAGATCAAGAATAAATTCTTAGTTCTTCTCAAATACTTAAGAATATTCTTCACAGCTGTCCAGTGTTCTTTGTCTGGATTTGACTGATATCTACTTGTGATACTCATAGCAAGTGATATACTAGGTCGTATACATAGCAGGGCATACTTAAGGCTCCCAGTAGTTGAAAAGTAAGGGATCTTGCTCATGCACTGAACCTCCTCAAATGTGTTCGGACTGTCTTCTTGGAGAGATGAATTCCATGCCTAAGGAATAAAAGTCTCCTATTGGAGTTTTCCATACTGAACCTTTTTAGCACCTCTATGTATATTTTCTATGAAAGATCCAGTATTCTTTTAGATTTATCTCTATAGCCTTTAGTCTCAGAATATAGGATGCTTTCGTAAGATCTTTTATGAAGAATTCTTTAGACAATCATATTTTAACCGAAGTCAGTATGAAAATATCATTTTCAATCAGGAGGATATCATCCATGTATAATATGAAAATATGACAGCACTCCTATTGATCTTCTTGTAAACATACGGTTCCTCCTCGTTCTTGATAAAATCAAATGATTTGATCATGTCCTTGAAACAAGTGTTCCAACTTCGAGATATTTGCTTTAGTCTATATATGAACTTTTGTAGCTTGTAGATCTTGTGATCTCTATCACTGGAAGTGAAGTCCAGAGGCTACTATATATAGATATCTTTCTTAAGATATTCATTCAGAAAAGTAGTTTTTACATCAACCTGTCATAATTCATAATTATAATATACTGTGATAGCAAGCAATATGTGGATGGACTTTAGTATGGCCACAGATGAAAAAGTCTCCAAATAATCAATACTTTCGCATTGACTATAACCTTCCACCATAAGTCTTGCTTTATAAGTCTCTATTTTTCATCTGAATCTACCTTCTTTATGGATCTATTTGCATCCAACAGGTACTATACCTTTGGTGGATCCATTAAGATTCAAACTTGGTTGGAGTGCATGAAGTCAATTTCTAATTTCATTACATTCAATCACTTCTTGAAATCGATGTCTGACATCGTCCCTTATAATAGTTTTTGTGATCATCTCTATATTTCCTATCTCCTATGAGGAATATTTCCTCTACATCCTCTATAATTATATTCAAGTATCTTTTAGGAGGATAGAAGATTCTACTCGATCTACGACATAGAGGATGTACTAAATATACTGGCTCTACATGAATAGGTTCTATAGATTTTGTGACTTGTTGCTCTTCAGAGACTCTCTTCGAGCTTAATTTTTCTCCCACTACCTCCATCCTAGATAAACTATTGTTTCAAAATCTAGCATATCAGCTCATAATCACATTGTGATTCTCTAGAAAGTAAAGTAGTATCCCAAAGATTCTTTAGGATACACAATGAAATGAGCTTTCATAGATCTAACCTCTAATTTGTCCACCTATTATCACTTGACATGGGCTAGACATCCATAAATTTTGAGATGATCAAGACTTGATTTTTTACCATGCCACATTTTATACGATGTAATAGGAATAGACTTAGAGGAAACTCTATTCAATATATAAATTACAGTAAGTAAAGTATGTCCCAAAAAAATAAAGAAAGATCAGTGAAGCTCATAATGAATTAGACCATATCTAATAGAGTCTTATTCCTTCTCTCCGATACTCCATTGAGTTGAAGTATACTAGGAGGAGTCTATTATGAGACTATGCTATTTTTTTGAGATAATTTTAAAATTTCTCACTAAAATATTCATCTCCTCGATCTGATCTAAAATCTTAAGAAATTTTTAGTTTGCTTCTTTACTTCATATCTGAATTCTTTAAATTTTTTAAAGACTTCAGATTTATGTTTCATAAGATACACATATCTATATTATGAATAATTATCGAATAAAAATAATAAAATAAAGATAACCATTCCTAATCTACACATCAAATGGGCTATATACATCAGTGTGTACTAAGATAAATATCTCAATGGTCCTCTCTCTATATCCCATAAAGAATAATTTAGCCATCTTTCTTGAAAATAGGATTTATAAATTGGATACAACTCAAGAGTCAATGAGCCAAGGAGCCCATGCTTTTTAATTTATCTATTCTGTCCTCTCCAATATGACTAAGTCTGAGGTGTCACATATTTATCTCATTTCTAGATCTCTTAGATCTTACGGTACTTACTACTTACTCAGATATGTTCACTGATACATCCATATGTAAGTGATAGATACTATCAAGCATAAAGCCACGTGCAACCAACTAATTTCTAAAATAAATCATATAGTAGTATTTATTGAAATTCAAAACAAAATCATCTTGTGCTAATAATGAAATAGAAATAAAATTTCTGCTAGTAGTAGGTACATAAAAATAGTCTCTAAATATCAAACTAAATCCAGATGGTAATCATAGAGGATAGGTGCCCATGATTATAATAGCAACTCTTGTCCCATTGCCAACCCGAAGGGTCACTTCACTTTTTCTCGATCCTTTACTTTCTTTTAGATCCTATATTGATGTACACAAATGAGCACTTGAATCAGAGTCTATAATTTAACTAGAAGTAGAAGAAACCATAAGGTTAGTTTCAACAACAAGCAGATCTGACATACCTTCTGAAGGTGTGTCTCCTTTGCTTTTCTTTAGGCTCTCCAGGTATATAGGATAGTTTCTTTTCCAATAGCCATCGATATTGTAGTGGAAACACTTTCTCTTATCAGCAACCTTCTTATGAGCTTCCTTTTTCGGCTTGCTCTCGATCTTTATTTCTTCACAGACTTCTTCTTCTTCCAAGTAGACTTTCTCTTGGAAGTAAAAGCCCACTCCACAGTAACAACCATGCCTGTTGAACTCTTCAAGGTCCTTTCAGTAGTCATCAATATGTTCAACAATTCAGCTAAGGTACAATCAATCTTATTCATATGGTAGTTTACTATAAATTATCCAAATGAACTACTAAGCGATTGCAGCATCAAATCTACTTGTAATTCCCTGTGCATGATCATGTCAAGCTTCTCAAGCTCTTTCAAATCCGTAATCATTATCAATAATGATCATAGATAGATTGTGCTTCGCATATCTTGGCATTGAAGAGTCTCTTGGACACTTCATAGTGCACAGATCGGCTCTCCTCACCATACACCTCTTGTAAGTGAGTCAACATGGTCTTGGCAGTCTTCATATCCTCATGTTGGTATTGAAGTTCATCGGACATCGACGTCAAAATATAGCACCTGACTTTATTGTCGATATCTGTCCATTTATCTAGTGCTTTCAATTGGTCAGTGGTTGGATGGCTTGGCAATACAAGGGGATCCTAATCGAGTACATAGCTAAGCTTTTGGAATTCAAAATAATTTTAAGTTTTTAGCCAGTCTTTATAGTTAGCTCTAGTTAAATGGTTGGTATCGAGGATTCGAGCTAGAAGGTTGGAAGTAGACATGGTGAACTGAGAGAGTAAAGATTCTAGTTAGATATTTATACTTAATTTAAATTATTTTAAGATCTTTAAATAAATATATCTTTCATTATTTCTTCAAATCTCTTACACTTCTCAGGTAGAAATATGAAAACCCTCCGTGACTAGGTTTCAAGTGGATACTGTAGTCTAACTGATTTACGTGCATCTCATCTAATAATTATTGGTGATATATAAATCAATGAGTGGACAACTCTTATCCAATACTTATCAAGTATATTGTAGTGATATCTGATCTCTAAGTTATGTAAGCCTCACCTGACTATTATTGACTTCATTTCTTAGTTAAGTCAGATACACCATTCAAAAGCGGATGCAAAGCCGTCATTGGATCCCTCACCTAACAGTTATGGACCCAACCTCATCTTTACTCTGTAGCATCTCATGCTAATAGAGTAGTTATATTTTTCAATGCAACTGAACCACTGTAACTAGTTAAAACAGTCAACATCAGTAGGATGCTCATATATCTACAACGATGGAAGATCGCTCGACTTAATATATACGAGAAGATTTAATTTAAGTCTCATCTAATTTTTAATTATCTATATTTTAGAAAATAACTAATTACTTATTTTAATTATCTATATCTCATGTAAATAACTAATTAGCAAAAATATAACTGGTGATGATCATGGATCTATAATTCAGGCTCGAGCCACTAAACTGGAATCCAGTCTTAGGGTCACTATTACAAGTGCATACACATCAATCGATTTGATCGTCTTCAACTCTTTGATCCAATCCTGAGCACCCTTGATCCAATCATGATCAACTCCTTAATTTGGCATCGATCAACTGCCTATCTCTATCTGCACTCATCATGTGCGATAGGCTTGCAATTCAATCAACCAATTGACATGCAAACACATCATGGAATAACCCAAAAGATAAAAATAATAACAATTATTACCACCTTTTTAATGAGACTCATAGGTCTCTAAATTACATGAATCAAATGATGCATGCAGGCACCTAAGATACAAACATTAGATCTAATCTAATGAGAGCGCAGGTCTCTAAATACAAAAATTTAATGGTGCTTGCAGACACCATGATTACATCACAGAACACATCATAGATCTAAAAAGGGTCTATCCATGATCATCACCTCATGCATCTAATACATGAAAAAAAAATTAAATCTGAATATAATAGATTTGCATGTTGTTAAACAATCTATTGATCATATAGTTCATGATTTCGATTGCTTGTCATCAATCATCATAGCAACAGAACCATGAAAATCAACAATCTAAATTAATAATTTTTAGATCTAAGATCCTAATCTTAATCATATGAGGGTGGCTGTGATACAAATCATTAAATGCAATAGAAAGAAAAGGGATTAAAATCTTAAGAGATCGCATCTCTAAAACACCAAAATTCCTCGTATCTTATGATTATGATTACAAACAAAAGAGAGAAAAATCTGATTTTTACCTTGCATGGGTAGATCTTCACTGTAATTCAATGATCGTGGATGTCTTCAAGGCTCTTTTGAAGCCACATACACATTCGGTCTCTACAGGTATCCATACGAGAATGATCAGATCAGGAGATCTAGATCTCATCAAGGTGCTAACTTTCTTGCAAAGATCGCTTCCTGGATGTTCAATCTATTCTTCTTTTCTCTTCTTAAGAGAATAATAGAGAGACAAGAGGAGGAGGAAGATGAGAGAGAAGATGGGGTGTGGAGGCTAGGATGTCCGACTTCTTAGACGTTATCACAAAAGAAGAAGAGAGGCACCTCAACAATTAGTGCACCCCCTTCTTTGTTATCTGATTATATGAGGCAGTAACCAAGTCACAACTACTTTAAACCAAATGCCCTAGGGTTTTGGATAGAGTCCCAGGGCATTGGGACTATAAGATGGATTCCACCCCATCTTGTGAGGTGCCACCTTATCTTTTAGAACTCCAACATCCCAATGCTCAAATCAAGAAACAACCACTGATGTTTTATTTTGGTCTGGATCTTATCTTGGGGCGTCATGTCTCTTGGACCAAGTCAAATACTTGGTCAAAGTTTTGGTCAAAATCTAATCTAGTTTGGGTTCATTATAAGTCAAATACTTATTAAGTCCAAACCCTTTTAGACCAATGAAACCCAATTTGACTCAAACTCAGATCAAGTCTAATCAAAATAAATCCTAATTTAATTTGACTAGGACTCAATCCTAATTATTTGATCAAACTAAATAATATAGCAATAATTACAAATAAGTCCTCCTTTAACTCACTAACTGTTAGCAAGTCTTCTCTTATAACTTTTACAAATCAGTCCAATCATCAATCATATTGATAATCAAATTCTTCAATGATTCAAAATCATAATTCAACTATCTGATCAGTCAGAACCTCTTATGTATATGACCCCATAGATTTTATTCTGGCCAGTAGTGAGATATATTATGATTTTCATTATAAATATCTGAAACTCTTATCAATGGATTGAAATAATTCTAACTCACTTAATAAAATTATTGATCATTAAAATAATTTTCATTAATCTCACAATACACCAGTGATGTCTAGTAGCATGTAATGACAATCTAGTAGAATGAAAGGTATTGAACCTCTTAGGTGCAGTTACCGTATGATACAGTTCTTCTATTATGAGTTTCGATAAGATGGAGGTTATGAAAAATACGTCAAACTCCATCATCTGTCATATGTAAGATTTATTCAACTTGAGTTTATATTGTAAAAATCTTCTGAAAGTTCTTTTCCATTATTCACACTGCCATGGCCATGATCTTCAGAACTGAGTTTTATAAATCACATAGAACTACTTCTTATCTATCAAGATCGATAGATCCTATCTAGCTACATATCCTATTTCTATAACGAACCTACTATAGCCACTATATACTGCAAGGACCCATATGATCAGAGATCAAGTGTATGTACAACCAAACTACAGAAATCTCATTGTGAATAGTTGAGGTATCACAAGTCAAAGAACTAGTCACACCATTATAGTATTGAGAAAGCACTAATAAGTGAGTAGATATCAAAGTGACTTCTTATATTCGTCATGCTCGATATCCTTGTTCTCTAACAAAAAAATTCTGATGGGGTGAACACCGATAGATCTAGACTCTTTGAAGGCAGTGAACACCGATCTACTACTTAGATCTGTGATGGGGTGCCTCCTTCCTAGGGCTTGAGGGAGGTGCCTCCCTTCTCTAAGATTTCTTCATGACTTGGGAAGCAACACTAAAGAAAGAGAGAAGAGAGATTGAGGTAGAAAAGATCCGTATTCTACTTCTCATCATAAACCCTAATACAACCTATGTGTGTGTGTTTATACATACATACATACATACATACATACATACATA
>KE505301.1:14670-39577 GCA_000441515.1 Elaeis oleifera | reverse complement strand
ATATATATATATATATATATATAGCCATTAGGCTTGACCAAAAACTCTCCTATCTAAATTCAATATATGAAAGTACTCACTGAGCCTATGTACACCCATGTCTTACATGTTCTTATCCCTTGGACTTGATCCTAGTCCAAACCCTTAAGTTAGCCTCCTTACGACCTATCAAATCAAGCCTTAAGATCCTATGATCAAAATCCAATCCCAGACTTTACTGAAATCTCATGTTGCTCTGCCTGCACAATTGAGCCAGCTCAGTCTCAGACTTAAGGCTTGGTTGATCCAGTCTTAGTTTGAGTCGATCCAGTGCCCTGAATCTGCTTTCTTCTGCAGTCTTCAGCCATAGCTCTGGTTCTTGCTTCATCTTATATTCTCAAGTATTCAGAGCCCCAATCAAGTCCTTCGAAGTCTTCATCGCTGGAACCTCGAGCCCATAGAGGGCTATACACCGCCTCTACCCTAAGACCACTCCTATCCTAGCCCTAGGACCACACCTATCCTAGTCTCCCAGAGCCAACACCCTGACTCCTCCTGTGGCCTCTCAAGACTTGAGAGCACCACACCATCTCCTACAATCTCCACCTTGGTGCACCTAAGCCTTGGCAAACCTGACAATATTCTCTTGCATGCTTTCACTGTCACTGCATGTCTTGACAGCCCCTTTTGCGAACATTCTTGCCACCACCAATCCTCTTGAGCTTCTGCATGTCCTTGGACACCCTTCGAGATGACCGCCTCCATAGGTGAAGACCAGGCTTGCTACTCAGTATCACCCTAAAATTATAGACTCCCTTCTGCGGAGCAGCCGCATCACCTGTCCTAGACTTCTCTGGAGAAAATCGTAGCATTCCTATACTGGCACTCACTGCTTACCCTGACATAGTCTCCTCAGAACAACGTCACTCTGAACTCATACCAAATCCCTCTCCACCTGTGAAGCCACCACCGTCCGATACTCCACCTAAATTCGATGTCCCCCTAATGCTGTAGAAGCTGACTCTGTACCCGAGTCTCTCAAGGTCAACCATTAACACTGCACTGTCAGGCTTGCTGTTGCACCTTTAATACCATCACTGCCCCTTCAAACCCTCCACACTCCATAGACCCTCCGAAGCAATCTCGGATACACTACACCCTGCGGGCTCCTTCGAAATCCAAGAGCTCATCCAACTCTTCTTCTTCAGTGACTGAACTCTAAAAAGTTTCATCTTAGTACTTTATCCTCTTCTGCCCCTGCACCAACCGTCGCTTCAACTTCATCCGAAGGAACTGCAGCTCAAACCTCACTCGAGGCTCAGACCCACCTATCTCACCCGAGGCTTGCCACTGCCTCCACATAGGTATTCAAGTCCTCTGTTGTTGAAAACAACCCATCTGACATGATCTTCTTAGAATCTTGATCCACGGTGCCCGCAACCCCACATAGACCCATGCAATGCATCACCGCCACTGGTGCTAGAATCAAACACATATCCCTACACTCTTTGGCTCTGAACCTATGCTAAAATATCCTCCATCCATAGAGGTACCTCTGGTCAGTGTTCTACCTGAATCGTGACTCCTCCTGGTACCCCTACAGAAGACAAACTTAATCCAAGTTCAGCCATCCAACCCTGACTTGTTGGACCTCCATCGCTGCTGCTTCTATTTTGGATACCTCCGCACCCTACGGGAACCTCTGAAACCAGCAGAGGACCTTCTCCTCTTGAACCCACTGTAATGCTCTATAGAGTAGCCATCTCCAATCCCCCAAGGCTTCGCAAATCCTTGATTTGGTCGAACCACTGAATATATTTCTGGCTACTTTCCTGCCTTCCTACACCCAAAGACTGCAGTCGCTTCTTCAGCTTCTTCTAGACCATTACCCTTTGGGTGAACTCTCCTCATCTACCAAACTACCCCTACGCTGTCCTTCTCTCTAGAGATCCCTATCACCTAACCACCATACACCTTGATCTTTCCATCAAAATCACCTCCAATCAAAGTTGGATCAGCAAATCATGCACCCAAACCTTCCACTTTGGAAAACATCCCTTTCCATCAATCTTCTTAGCCTCCACCTTCAATCAGCTACTTTTGATTGGCCAAACCATAGCAAAATAAAAGTAGATCTGAGACATACCATGAAATAGGTATGCAGATTTCTGATTTCATCTTGTATGACTTTTTCTTCGCTTCCATGCTCCACCAGGCTCTGATATCAATTGTTAAAACCTGATACCTATTTGATACCAGCTGCAGACCTATGTCTTACGTGGATCTGGATGTTAATCCAGAAAATCTGAGGAAGGAAACAAAGAGAATGCAGAAATCTGGATTGGATTGTGGATAAGAATGTGTGTGAGAGAGAAAGAGAGAGATGGTGGCTAAGATTTCTAGAGAAAAAGCTCTGTGTTTTATTCCATTTAT
Organism: Elaeis oleifera; assembly: GCA_000441515.1. Taxonomy (NCBI): domain Eukaryota; kingdom Viridiplantae; phylum Streptophyta; class Magnoliopsida; order Arecales; family Arecaceae; genus Elaeis; species Elaeis oleifera. The sequence goes on along the minus strand of KE505301.1, from coordinate 37,165 downwards.
CTTGGTATTACAATGACCTGTAGATATACCAATATAATGGGTTCAACGATCCGAGCCCAAAAACTTTTTAGGCTAACTCAATACATGAAAGCACTCACTGAGCCTATGTACACCTATGTTTTATATGCTCTAATCCCTTAGACTTGATCCCAGTCTAAACCCTTGAGTTAAACCCCTTAAGACCTTAGGATCCTAGGAACAAAATTCGATCCCAGACCCATGCTGAAATCTCATGTTGCTTTGCCTGCGTAACTGAGCTGGCTCAGTCTCAAACTGAGTCGACTAACTTGAGACTGAGTCAACTTAGATTGAGACTAAGCCGATTAACCTACATGCCATGCCAGATTTCTCAAGAATCTACTTTATGTTCTCTACGACTTGGTTGATCCAATCTCAATTTAAGTCGATCTAGTGCCTTGAATCTATTTTTCTCTACAGTCTTCAGTCCTGATTCTGGTTTCTTATTCCACCTTATATCTCTAAGTATTTAAAATTTCAATCAAGCCCTTCGAAGTCCTCATCGTCTGAACCTCAAACTCATGGAGACTCCTCTTATGGCCTCCCAAGGTTTGGGAGCACTACATCAACTCCTACACAACCACCCACACTCTCACTCCAATATCCCCGTACTATAGCTCGAGACTCATCTATCCAAAGAAAAATGATCCGCGCATCAATTTTATCTGATCAATCACTGTCTCCGTGATGATCCATTGATCGAGAGAAATTTAAGAATTAATCACTAATGACATAAGCCTCAAATTCTCAACTCTTAAGAATATGTATCATCATCTTATTAAATTTTTGGATAATTCATGAACACATAAATAATATGAATAAAATAAATTATCTAATTTTATTAATAATAATAAGATCAAGTATAAAACTATGTCCTAGAAAGAATAAATGTATCAATCTGATTGACTTCTAGAGCATACATCTAACAGGGACTCCATGAGCACCTCTTTATGAAAAGTTGTCATGTAACATTTTTAGCCAGTTGTTGATCTCTTTGGAGCTCTCCAATTCCATTAAGGAGTGAAAAACTTCAACATCAGGTGGTAAGTTAACACAACAGCTTCGAGGATATTTAGCCCAATCTGACCCTGTATAGCATTGTAGGTGGACGGGACCCTTACAACCTGAAATTCGACTTTGACAGTGGATTGCCTTGGAGCCCATCTTGCCAATATGGGGAGGGAGATAACCCCTTCCACCAACATGGTGTTATCGAAAATCTTTCGAGAAAAAAAGTTAGTCTCTTTAGCTAGATAGGGCTAAATTCATTTGTACAAAACATCATAAAACAAGACGTCCATAATGCTTCCATTATCGATCAGAATATAGTATACATCATAGTTTGAAATATTTAAAGTGACGATAATAGGGTCATCATGCAGACATGTTATTCCCTCCAGATCGACATCGAAAAAGTAATTTCATTTTGATCATCCTCTTCTTCTGCTCTTTTTCTTCAACTCGACTCAGTCCAGGGGATGGGCAGCCGATCTATCCCTCAGAGATGGTGTGGATCACCTCTACCATTGACCAATCCCTAAAGGGATTTTCATGTCGAGGTGGCTCGACTTTGGTCTCTTCTCAGTTCGACTGGTCTTCAATGTACCACCGCAGTCACCCCTGCTTGATGAGCACTTCAATCTCTTTCTTAAGTTGCTAGCATTCCTCCATATCATGGCCATAGTCTCGATGATAGTGGCAATACCTTCTTGCATTCCTTGCATGTAGTGGAGCTATCATCTTCTTTAGCCTCGAAAGATCTCCTTGATGCTCTATCTCCATTAGTATTTGTGCTCAAGCCATGTTGAGTGGAGTGTTGTTATTGAACCTCCAAGGTAGAGATCTAGATCAGCACCATCTAAGTGGAGATTTGGCCCAATCGTTCCAAGGTAGTGTTTATGAGTGACGTGACTTTCTTTTATTGTGTCAACCTTCCTTTTATGTTCTTTGCCTTTTCTTTCCCCACCTTTCACCTAGGCCTCATATTGGGGTTTTCCCTATGCCAAGCCCATGCCTCTTCTGTATTTATATACTTCTCTGCTTGTTCCAACATTTTAGTGAAGTCTTTGGGTATCCTTTTTGAGTGAGAAGAGGAGGTCATTCTTGAGCAGTCTGCCTTTGAGTGTGGTCATGATCATTGATTGATCCAGGTTTCGTACTTCCAAAGTTACAATGTTGAAGTGATTGACATACTCTCCAAGGGACTCACCTTCCCACTACTTAATGTTGATGAGGGGTCCAAGCCTCGACATTGTCGGCAACTACTGACAAAGTAAGTTATAAACATTCAAGCGAGATAACCAAAGGAGTCAATCAAGATAGGTTGAAGACTCGAATATCAATGTTGGGCAATCTTCCTCAAGATTCATGCGAACGCTCGATAAAGAATTGCATCACTTGCTCCGTAAAGAAGAATTAAGCCTTAAAGATCTCTAAATGGTCGATGGGATCTATAATTACATCTTATGATTCCAGCTATGGCATTTTGAACCATGCTAGGAGTGGTTCATTCAGGATCTTCTAGTTGAATTGGGGTTCGATGTTGAATAGAGCTCCTTTTCTTACTGCTAAGTCTGGTTCTATAGTTCTTCGATCCGTCACTGCATCTCCTAGAATCTCCTCTCCACCTTATTGCCTTGAACTGTGTGAGGTTCTCAGCGAAAAGGAGAAAAGTTTCTAGGGCAAGAGTCCCTCGTGATTGTAGGGTCGGTGAGCATCTATGTCATCCTCAGATGGGGTTTGTAGGTCAGTTAAGTCAGCTAGGCCCCGACCTTAGACTGTGAGGGGGTGAATGCTGGGTTGTCGGTCTGACCCAATTTTAATCTGGAATCTCCAGAGTAGGTTGAGGCATGATGGCCTGCTGCATCCCTTGCACTGTGGCAGCCAAGGTTTGCACCTGCTGAATGAGGCTATTATACTATTCATTGGAACTACTGGTGCTGGCTAAGGGGTGGGTCTACTTGGATTGGTTCAAATGCAACAGCCTCCTAATAGATATTGTTGGTCCACACACCATTTGAGCAGCCAGATGCATTCGATGCTCCCCTTAATAGCCTCATAATGAAGTACTCTCTCTTGAAATAATTTTCAAATAGTGTTTGGGGGCCCTTCTTCTAGCGCCAATCTATTACTGTCAAATCTCATGCCTGAGGTTAGATATGATCTCCTTGGATGAGATCTCCTAGGTAGAAGACAAAAAGATCTAGTCTTCGACTATAATTGAGGCACTAAGGTAGCAAACTCCAAGAGCTAGAATAAGACCTATAAAAAACTCAGACTGGAGTGGTTTTCGATGGGAACCCTCTGACACTTAAGTTAGGAGAGAGATGGAGAACAAGAGAGTGAGAGAGATTTTTTGAGCACTTACCTTGGGGTCTCCATTTTCTCCTATTTATAGAGAGAAAGTTAGAGTCCTATATTCTTGAGGGACTAATCGATTCCTAGATATCATGCGCAGATCATGCTGGCAGTGATCACTCCAGTATTTACGATGTGGAGCTAGCTGTTAGTCTTTATTTGGGGCATGATTCTATCCCGATGATATTCTTCCTTATACGGAGTCTCCATAACTGTGAAGGAAATGAGCTCATTCCCAATTGGGATAGCTACCTTATATGAGAAGTCTTCCTTAGATTGGCCGTGACCGACCTCTAATCACCTCGGCCATAGTCGAGGTCCGAGCTACCATTTATAGGGGTTGAAAGCTCTAGATCAGGTTAATTGATCTAGATTTTCATGCTTAACTCCTCTAGATTGGCTATGGTTGACCTCTTGCCATCTCTATATCCACTGAGGACTGAGCCTTCTGAGTCTTCGATCATGGCTGAGGACATGGTCGACCAAGGCCGAGGTGGTGGTCCACAATAGCAGCCAATCTGAAGAATGCTATCGAGCATAGTATTCTAGCCTCTAGCCATGCTCAATCAATTTGTTTGGTCAAATAATTCAAAGGTTCATGGGCCATTCATTAGCAGCCTTAGCCATTGGAAGATCTCTACAACCTTGATGAATTTCAAGCAAAGGAAAGACAAAATCCTCCACAAGTTCATTGACTACTTTAACTCTAAGGCATTGGAAGTTTGTGATCTCGATCAAGCTGTGCTAATGGTTGCCCTCATGAATGGCTTGAGGAACTCTTGGTTCAGCTTTCTCTCTCTAAGAAGACCCTCAAGGTCCTTACCGAGCTTATTGCATGAGTAGAGAAATGAATCAATGTTGAGGAGACTTTGAGGGCTAACATGGATTGAAACGACAATCAAGTAGAGAAAAGAGGAAGGGCTGAGATGATAAAAAGGCCCATCACATAAAAAACCAATAGAGTAGAGGAAGACCCCACAGCATCTGAGGACTACACCTCAGAGGTATGAGAATTGCACTCCCTTGAATACCTAGTGGCCCAAAAGAATAAGGTTGGATCCACCTAAGATGGATCAGAATAAGTTCTATCTTCTGCACTGCGATCACAAGTATGGCACGAAGAAGTGCCGACGACTGAAGGATGAAATTGAGAAGCTTGTCCAATGAAACTATCTTGATCAGTTTGTTAAGAATGATCAAAGAGAAGGCAAGAGAAGAGATCGATGCTCACCTATGGAGTACCTGCTGATGAAGATCCCAAAGGATCGACTTAAGCTGATCAAGGCTCCTTTGGTTGACTTCATTAGGAACTCGGTACAGTTGGAAGTGATCATCACGTTGCTCATTATTACTGGTCCCTCATTTTAGTAGGAGATCGTGATGGTGGATTTTCTAGTACCCAAATTCCATATTCTTATAATGCCATTATTGGGTGACCAACCTCAATTTAATGAAGGCAATTAGCTCCATCTATGATTGGTGATGAAGTTTTGACAGAACATAAGATCAAGGAATCCAAGGAGATTAGATAGTTCCTTAACTATGCTCTATGACTTCTCTCAAGGTGAAGAACAAAGAACACTTTCTGTCGAAGGCCTGGATGCCTGGGATGAGTTGAGGGAGCAAAGGGAGCACCCATGGAGGACTTAGTTTTAATGCCCTTATGAAAAGAAGATCCTTTCTAGATGGTGTAAGTTGGATCCCCGTTTGGACCTAAGGTATGATTTCAACAGTCCATTTTCTTAGAGCTAGCTCAGATGTATTTGTATGGACAACTGTGCCCAGCATTAGCTTCATGATGATAGTCCACCAACTTAACATGGAACCCACTCAAAAACCCATCTAGCAAAACAAGCATAGTTTTCCCTACAGAGGCAACAAGCCATTAATGAAAAAGTTTACAACCTTCTCTAGGTTGATTCATTTGGAGGTTCATTACTCAGACAAGCTAACCAATATGGTGATGGTGATGAAAGCAAATAGAAAATGGAGAATCTCAATCAACTTCACTAACCTCACTAATGTATCCAAGAGATAGACATTTGCTCTTGAGGATAGATTAGCTACTAGATGCCAACTCGAGGCAAGAGCTTTTTTAGCTTCACAGATGTTTCTTGGATACAACCAAATCAAGATGCATTTGTAGGGTGAGAAGAAGATGCCCATCATCACAAAAAGGAGGTTGTGCTGCTATAAAGTCAAGCCATTTAGCTTGAAGAATGCAAGGCCACCTACTAGCAGCTAGTGAATATAGTTGCAGCATGAACTCCTACTATAATACTTAGTCCATGGCCCAGATTCAATGAAGTAGGGCCCAAGCCTTGTTCCCATGTAGCATGCTTTGAGGTAGTGCATGGATGAAAGAAAAGAAGAGGCAATGGGGGGAATGTGCATGTCGTTTAATATGGTTGACAACAAAGGCTTCCATGCTCTTTCTTCCACATGTCCTCCCCTCTCTGTCTCACACTCCCACATACCGACTCTCGTACTCACTCTTGTTCTCTCTCACTCTCTACCACTCACTCTCACCTCATGCTCTCTCTCATTCTCCCCACACTCTCTTACTCTCTCTTTCTTGTTCTCTCGCTCTCCCTCTCTCTATCTCTATCGTGCTCACATGCACTCTTTCTCTTCTTTTCTTCTTCTTCTTCTTCTTTTATTCTTCATTTCTCTCTCCTTTCTCCCAATCTTTCTCTCTCTTCTAAGCTAGCCCCAAGGGCTTCCACTATATAATCCTATGTTGACCCTATGATAGGAAATAGAGCTAAGTTTATTGGTTGTTCCCCTTGTTATCATGATCATTAATCCAGAATTAGATTTTAAGAAATTTTGTAAATTTTATAAATTTATTTAAAATTTTAGCATAGCACTTATTCAATACATATGTGATTTTGATATACATGGTCTTGTAGAATCTATGTGAACTGACCAGATTAGTTGGATTTTTGACACCTACAATAGGGGACTTGATGCTTCTCAATATATTTTAAAATGATGATTTTACATCTATTTATTAAATAGCCAAGCATGTTACACCTAATTTTGAAAATGATACGAGAATAAATATGTATCTTTATATTTATGAAAATTACTTGTTTTGAATACATGATCTATTTTAGAATATTTGGTAAGTTAACATGTGTAAATGCTTTTGTATATATTCATCGTGGATATGATCTATTCTGGGCCCCACTAGTAGGAATTATATGTTGGCTCTATCAACTCATAATTTGAGAAATTATTTTTAACATCACACCATCGGTGATTAGCATAACGGTGTTTGGGGGCCATTATCTATCTATTTTCCATTATTCTTCTCATGCCTCTAGGTTATGTGGCCATCGTCAAATATTGGATCTAGTATCAGTTTATAAAATAAATATTTTTAAAAGAAAGAAAATAGTTTTCATAAGAATAAAATTTACCAAGTCAATGGTATCCTATTATATTTGATTGCTATTTGTTGACATGCTCTGATCAGATTCTGAAGTTTTTCATCACTTATTGGATTTGTGTAGGTCATTATTCTTTTTTTCTTTATATTTTAGATTCTATGTTGTGATTGGTTGTGGGACTTGTGGAAGTATGCTAGATTATTTGGAGTATTTGACAGATCTAAATATGTGAGGATCAAAGGTATTTTATTAATGATTATAATTTTTTGTGAAATAATTAGGTTTATTCTTCAGGTAGCCTTGCATGTCGGTATGGTTCATCTTACAGGCATGTAGCATTTATTATGTGCTTGGTTTGAGACATAACACATATGTAGATGATATACTAGTAAAAAATTTGAAGACTGAGTAGCGCATCACCAACCTAGAAAAGGCTTTCGAGGTTCTACACCATTACAGGATGAAGCTCAATCCCAAGATGTGTGCTTTCGGAGTTCCTTAGGGAAGTTCCTAGGATTCATGGTTATGCGGTAGGGGATGAAACAAACTTTAAGAACATCAAAGTCCTCCAAGAAATGGCCTTGCTAAAGATAGTGAAGGAGGTCCAGCATCTTACATGATGAGTCATTGTCCTAAGTAAATTCATCTCAAGATCAGCAGCTAAGTATTTCCCTTCTTCAAGGCCTTGAAAAGCATCAAGAATTTTGAGTAGATTGAGAGATGCTAGCATGCCTTCCACAAGCTCAAAAAGACCCTTGGATGACCTCCACTACCTTCTCAATCTAAGCTAGGAGAAGAGCTTTATATTTACTTAGTTGTTTGTTAGGTGGCCATGCTCGATTCTGGTCTAAGAAGAAGAAAAGAAACAAAGGCTAGTTATTATCCGATTGCTCCATCATGCCGAAACAAGGTATCAAAAAGTGGAGAGGCTAGCCTATATTTTGGCTATAAAGCTAAGGCCATATTTTTAGGCCCTCATCATTATGGTGCTAACCAACCATTTATGCAGCAAATTTTGCAGAAGCTTGAGACACTAGGAAGGATGGTCAAATAGTCTTTGGATCTTGGAGAGTTCAACATTTAGTATTGACCTGAAATTGTCATCAAGGCTCAAGTCCTTGAAGAATTTTGGTCTAGTGCACCCTTATAGGAGAAGATTGTGGAACAAAGTCTTGCCTCAAGTAGCGACCTTCCAACTTGGGTATTATACTTTGATGGGTCCTCCAATATTGTTGGAAGCAGAGTTGGGCTAATACTAATAAGTCCAGAGGTTGAGTCATTTAAATAAGCACTTTAATTGAAGTTCCCAACCTCCAACAATTAAGCTGAGTACGAAGCCCTGGTGACCAAACTAAAGCATGCTCAAGATCTTGGAGTAGAACATCTCAAAGTATATAGTGATTCATAGCACGTGGTAAGCCAAGTTTAAGGGGATTGTGAAGCCAAGAAGAAATGATGGTCGGCTATTTAGCCAAAGTGCAATAGCTCATCTCCAACCTAAAGCACTTTGAGATCCACCAAACACCGAGGTCTAAGAATAAAAAGCAAACTCACTATTGAAGTTAGCTAGCTCAGCATTTACCAACCTTGGGTGCACCATCTACATTGATGTCTTGCTAAGTCAAAGCATTGAATAAGATAATAAATCTATGATATTGGTGAATGAGGAGCCGAGCTATATGGATCTCCTAATCAACTATCTCTAGGATAGAAGCCTCCTTGTGAATAAAAAGAGGCCAAAAGGATCAATCTTCAATCTGCTAGGTACATCCTTCTTAATAGGATCTCTATAAGAGATCCTTTACTTTGCTATATTTTGAGATGTCTCAGCTTAAATGAAGTAGACTACATCACGCATGAGATGCATAAAGGATCTGCAGCAATCACCTAAGGAGCAGGATATTGGCTTATAACGTGCAAAGGTAGAGGTACTATTGGCCACCTTAAAGAATGATGCTGCTGAATTCATCCAAAAGTGAGACCAAAAGTGTCAAAGATTCTTAAGTATCTTGCATCAACCTATGGCCATTTACTTAGTGGGGCATGGACATCATACATCCTTTCCCCTTGGATACCAAATAGAAGAATTTTTATTATGGTAATATACTACTTTATAAAGTGGGTTGAAGTGGAGGCCCTGGCTTGGATAATGGATAGGAATGCAAAGGACTTGGTTTGGAAGTCTATCATCTATAGATTTGACATTCCACAAGTGTTGATGACTGATAATGGGAAATAGTTCAATAGTATTCTAGAGATTTCTATGAGGAGCTGGGCGTCGAGAATAGGTTTACCTCAGTCACCTACTCACGGATCAATGTCTAGGTCAATGTGATGAGCAAAATGATCTTGCAAAACTTGAAGATTCAGCTAGACAAGGCTAAGAGCCTTTGGGAAGATGAGCTCCCTAGTATTCTATGGGCATGCAACACCACCAATCAAATTCCAACTAGGGAGACACCCTTTAACCTCGCTTTTGGAGTTAGAACTATGATCCTAGTAGAAATCAAATGCCAACTCATATGGTAGAATACTATGACAAGTAGTAGAATCAGAAAAAGTTAAGAGCTATGCTAGACCCTAATGAAGAAACTCGAGAATAATCTTGGATCCACATGGCCACATACTAGCAAAGGGTTGCTCGATATTATAACTCTAGGGTGAAGGAGTGAGCCTTCCAACCTGCAAACCTTGTGATGAGAAGAAGACAACCTACAGGGAAAGGTTTAGGAAAGCTCACCTTGAATTGAAAATGACCCTATAGAGTCACCAAGGAAGTGCATCCCAAAACATACCAACTAAAGCACCTTGATGGGATGCTGCTACCTTGGAATTGGAATTCCAAAATAAAATCTGAGGATCTACTATCATTAAATATTTGTTATTTATTTTAAGCTTGTAAATTCTCCACTTCATCTTATTAATAAAAGCATAATTCTTTTCTTTATTGCAACTCAAAATTTTTGCAAAGGGGAGAAGGTTGGGGAAACTTTGCCACGCTAAGGAGTATAGGATGAGGAATGCCAAACTCTTGCAACTACCAACCTATAAGGCAGAACAATTGCCTTGAAGAACAAAGCTTTGGTTGGGCCAACTTTGCCACTCGAGGATTTGGGTTTCGAGAAAGTACGCCTCTATCACAGTCTTTAACCAGAATGGTAATCTAGTTACCTAAAGCTAAGAACTATGATTAGGCCAAATTGCATCCTTCAAGCTTTAGGTCAGAGGAGACATGTCTCTCTCACGTCCTTCAACCATAGTGGCACTTTGGTTGGACCAATTTTGCCATCCTCAAGATTTGGGTCCAAGGAGATCCATCTCTACCGCAGCCATCAACCACGAGCGATTTCATCTGAGGCAAAAAAGTCTAGGTGGGCCAACTTTGCCACTCGAGAATTTGGGGTCAAAGAAGGCATGTTTTGTCATAGCCTTCAATCTTGGGTAACCTAGTGATCCAACTTTGCCACCTGACAAAGTTTGGGGTCCAAAGAGGCATGCCTTTATCGTAGCCATCAACCATAGTGGCACTTTGGTTGGGCTAACATTGCTATCCTCCTAGTTTAGGGTCTGATAAGATTCATCTCCATCATAGCCATCAATCATAGTGGCAACAAGATTGCCCATCCTAGTCCTCCTTGGCTTGATCATCTAGTGAGTAGGATAAAAGGCCTACCTGAAGGCATAAGGTTGCTTGGGCAGCCTAAAGACCATCGTGGTGGCAATTAAAGTGTAATGGATAAAGCAAGCCTCAAAGCATGATCGAGCTCAAAGCTTCATCAAGCACGATATCTTGAAAAACTTTGCAGCACAAGCTTATCCCAAGGGACCAATACAAATAAAGGTATGCCTAAATACTCACAAGTATTTCTACTTGCTCATCCAAATCTACTAAGCAAATATTTTCATCATCCGTTAACAAAGAAAAGCAAAATGCATACATGAAAAGCAAATTTTGTAATACTTTTAAGAAAGCTTGTTATGAGGAAGGTAGCAGAATGGCCCAAGGGCCAAGGACTACATCAGCAAAAGAAGGCAAAATAGAGGTGGGGGAAGGAACTATAGCCTCCGTGGTTCCCCCCAGTTGGAACCTCCACCACCTCAATGATTGGTTTCGATTTGGTTGTTTAGTCGATGCTGGTGCATAGGCTCCTTGGGTATTTGCCCCTAGGTGGTTAATTCCTCAATGATTGGACCTCAGTAGCTAGCATCCCAGTGGCATGCTCCTCGATCAAAGGCTCCTTGGTGGTGGGCTCCATTATAGTCATTGGCTCTTCCATGGTGCCCGTCGGCTCCTCCAGAAATGCTTAATGGGGCATGCTGTTGTAGTCTTGCCTCAAAAATTCAAGATCATAGTAGTCATCCAACGACTAAGGTCTACCCTCAGGAAATGGGCTCCAACTTGCTCATAGCAAACTTAAAGCCTACCATGTAGGAGTCGCTCCTAGCTTGCATGCTCTTATTTACAAAATTTCTCAAGCTCTTGTACTTGAAGACAGCCTGCCTACCGTTATCTATCATCTTGCCTCTAGAGCCTTTTATCTTCTCATCAGCAAACTCAAGGCACCTCTTCAAAGAGTTGATGTCCCTGTCGAGGTGTCAATGTGGAGTTCTCACTCCTCCAGCTTCTGCTTAGCATTTTTAGCTTGGACTTGCCGCAACTCCCCCACACCTCACCTCTTCTACCATTCTAGTAGGCTCCTCAACCTTCTTCAAGGCCTCCTTGGCCCTCTCTTCAGCCTCCTTGGCCTTTTTATTCTTCACCTTCATTCTAGCATAGGACTCATCCAATTGAGGCCCTATGCTCTAGAGGAGGTCTTGGAGGGCCTTGATGTTGCAAGCGGCTAGCAAGAAAATTATCAGATCACTTCAACTTCAAACATTTGGACAAGAGAGAGGCAAAGAGGATCGATACTCACTATAATGACAACATGGGTCATGAAGAGCTCAAGCTTGGAGGTCTACATCTTCCCTATCTTGGCTTGGTCCTAGAAGGGGTAGTTCATCTGTCTTGCTTAGCCTTTGAAGATAGGGCAAGTCAGCCCACTTAGCCTTTGAAGTCTTCAAGCTCAGCTTTGGCACCTCGAAGCAAGGAGCTTGGTTAGATTCTTGAGGTCCCAAAGCCTTTTTGTGATGAGCCTCATCATGTCAAGCCCTAGACCTAGAAGACTCACCTCATGTTGTCCACCACCATGAAGCTTGGAGGTGACTCCTCAATCGATAAATAAGATTCCGATACACCGTCCTTACGAGATAACAGGATTTGGATGTCCCATGGCTAGGCAAGATGTTTCTTAGATTATCCCTCCTCCTGTGGTGCAAAAAGAAGTATGCAATTTTGATCTTTTGAAAGAGGTCCCAGTTGACGCACCTTTCACCACCCTTTTCATAGCCTTCTAGGCAGTCTTAATCAAATCCTCCCTTCATGGACCATTTCTACCTCTATAACAAAACGTAGCTTGGTGGCTTGCCTAAAGGTCAGGGTCGATGAAACCAGCTCGGACTGGGCTCGGTTGAAAAAAACTGATGGGGCCTTATCACCCTTAGTTGGCTCATGGACTCGACAATCTCCATCTCTCAACACTCCAAAAAGTGCATCTTATTGGTCAAAATACTCAACTGGTCAAAACAGATAAGCAGTCGAAGGAGAAATGACCATGAAATACCTATCTTTCTATCCTAGGTTGGAAAAAGATTATCAGGTAAAACTTGATACTTTCCTTAAGGTTAGGTACCACCACCTACCCATGGTGGGATGCTTTTTCAAAATGAAAAAGACCTAAAGACATCTATACTAAGCTTAAGAATATTGAAAGTATGGAAACAAATGAAACCCAAATCATTTGCCAATAGTTGGGGACAAGTTAGGTGGGGGCTAGATGGTAAGTGCCTAGCAACTATACAATGAGTGGCTAAATGGGGCTTTTGAACCTACCTCAAGGGTATCCTTCAATAAAGGCGGATGGTTTGCCTTTTGCTTGAAGTGCCCCTTATTAGGGAAGGCAACCTAAGCCCTATGGAAGTTGGGTGTAGGATGAAGAGAAGATGACATGACAGAAGGAGACATACTTATATAGAGGAACAAAGAAGGCTTTCTAAATAGCTAGATTCCGGTCTTAGGCACTTAAGGAAGAAGAAGATGGTGGTGAAGAAGAAGAAAAGCCACCACATCTCCTTTCATTATGCCATTAACGGCCCAGATGCTGCCAAGTGCATAACTTAGATAATAACCCTTCTCCATCAAACTCCCGGAGATCATTGCCTTTGAGCTCTCCACACTGGGGTTGCCATGTGCTCCACATGTAGCATACGAAGGGGCTCATTAAAATGCTGAATGTCAAATTAATTATGGACTCGAAGTAGTTCACCATGATTGAAAAAGCAGGATTCCAAACATCACATATTTTGGTGGTGGATTCAGAATCATAAGATAAATACTAGGCATCCAGAGTTGATGAGGTACTAACCTAAAAGCACCTGAATAGATTACTTCTTTGAAACAAGCTTTTAATTTAAAACTTGGGCAAAGAAGTGGAGGAAAAGTGATATGACATTCAACGAGCATGATGATATGATGTGGTCAGCTTTGTCTAGCTCATGATCTATGTGGTAACTCTAGCATGCCCAGGCATTCTTCGGGATATTTTGGTCAGGACCTCTTAGTTGACCTGAGAATAGGGACAAAAGTCCAAAGATAGCTGACATAAAAGTTGAGGTATCCCATCTCAGCTTAATAACTAGTTAGCTCAACAATCAACCCAAATCGGACAGAACCTTCCCATGGCAGAGGCAGTTCAACCCTTCAACCCAAATGCATATGAGGTTTTGACAATTCCATCACGTGCCTAGTTATTAGAACATGTCCCAAGTTGTAATACCATGTCAGCAAATTGTTATAGTATGATATGAAGTTTGGCAGAATACAATCTTAGAATATTTGGGATCCCATTATAAATAGACCTAGAGGCCCTTTGTAAAAGCTAGCACAAAAAACTTTAACCAAATGAGACTCTATCTCTCTATTTTTTCTCCTTCATTCCCACAAAAATACCTCTCTGACTTGAGCATCGAAGGGACCTGACTAGAGCAAAGATCTAGCTAGTTCTTTGACTTTGTCTGTTGTGTTGTAGTTTCACAAAGATAGTCCATGCCATCTTCTTAGGATCTGACAATAATAGGACCTAAAAAATATTACTCCAAGAAGATTAATAAGCCCTCATGTTGAGACAAAGATTACACTAATATGTTATGCGCTATCATAAAATTGTCTAGTTTATGTTACTATTCATCATAACAAGCTTTTAAGGATCAAAATAACGAATGCTTGCCTCTATTGTCCCATCAAAAGAAAATTGTTGTTTTTCTCTACTAACTTGGGTAAATCATGTTTATGATGAGTATTGATGCTCACATATTTTTAGAAAAGTAGAATATGTCATTTCAATTTTTTTGAGACTTTGTTCTATTCTATATAAGTTACATCTATACTTTCAGACCAAGGATTTGGAAGTGCTGTATGAAATTTATATTTTTATCTTATTAGTTTATTCTTTTGGTCTACTGAATTAACTGCATGATTCAAGCTCTTGGCTGCATATAAATTTGAAAACTAGGAATTTGACCACACTTGTGTAATACTTGACAGGTAATTGGGTTACATAATTTTGTTGGATGGTAGAAACTGGATGCGTCATTGATCCTCTTCTTAGTGTTATCCAGCATGAGCACTTTATTTTATTTTCAAATCCCACAAGTTGTTCCTAATCAGACATCTATTGCAGGAGCATCAAGTGGAATTGGTGCCGAAACATGCAGGGTTCTCGCGTTGCGTGGTGTGCATGTCGTAATGGCAGTCAGGAACCTATCAACCGGTTCTGCTGTCAAAGAAGCAATCATGAAGAATTCCTACCGCTAAAGTGGACGTCATGGAACTTGACCTCAGCTTGATGGCATCTGTTAGAAAATTTGCAGAAAATTTCAATATGCTGAATCTCCCACTGAACATCCTAATGTAAGACATGTTCAAACTTAGTGCTGATTTGCCTTTTTATCCAGATGCCTTGAACTTACTAGGATTCAATAGAAAATTGACTTTTTTTGTCTATCTTCTTGAAGCAACAATGCAGGAATTGCGTTGGTTCCGTTCATGCGTTCTCGGGATGGCATTGAGCTGCATTTTGCAACAAACTACTTAGGTTATGCCTAACTACTTTGGTCACTAAATGATACTGTTGATTCTGTTTTATGAAAATTATAAATTTCTAATTGGGACATAAATGATAGAAGAGTTTACAGGATTGAGGTGGAATCACAAGAATATGGAAATATACAAAAAATTATATAATGCAAGAACTATAAAGTGGCCTATAGGAAAGAAAGAATTAAGGTTTCCCCCTAAATTGCAGCAGGATTAGATAGTTATTTTGCAAACTATGTTATCAGTCACCTTATGATGAAATGATAGAGAATGTTCTATTTTCCAGTTCATGAAAATTTTTTGTCCTATTTATTGATTATCATGGTAAGCAATCAACGCTCTGACCCTTTGATCAAAGTCTAAGAGAATCTCTTGCTTTTTGACCGAAAGAGTAGAGTTCATAGAACCAGAAGAATCATGATATCTTCCAAGTTTTAAGTTCTAGCTACCATGTCTTCCTGAAATCCTATTAATAAAAAAAATGTTGCATATCATCCATTTCTCATGCTTGTTTGTGGTAAATGATTTAATTCTGAGTTGGCTAAGGATGATCAAAACCAAATGGCATAAAAGCATCTTGTCACAATGACGTTTAGTTGACTTGTTATGTTTGCAAGGCTCTTTGGGAATTATTGACTTAATTCATACTTAGAAATTTTTAGTGTGTGACTTTACCATACCCTATCTTTATGTTTTTTGGGGCATGACTTTTTGGGTTTATATCCCTTGTTACTATTAGCTTTTCCAAAATCATTTCCCACAAATTCCATCCATGTCATATTAAGTCTTCCTATGCCCTTCTTTTAAATTTTGACATGGCATCCATTTTTCTCTTCTTGGTGTAACTTTGGATATATTTGTTTCATGTGCCACACCATTTCATTCTGTTTTCCATTTTTGCCTAGTCCTTATCTAAAATCTCTTTTTGTGCAACTATTGTGCTTCCACTTTCTTTGCCAAATTCATGTAATGTACATGGGCCTCTTTATCAGGATGTAATATTATGAACCTTGCAGCATTGCAAATTTAGTTGTCTTACAAAATTTTCTCATAAGCTTCAAAAGGTTGCCATATATGGTTACACAACTTCCTACAAGCATCTTTGTATTTCATCAGCCACCTTCGTACTTTTTCTGATCCAAGAACAAAATATAATCATAGAATGTTTTCTCTTAGTTAATATCTTTTGACCTATATCATTTATTTTGCCAATAAACTACACTCCATGTACTCCAGTTAGGTTCCACTAGCTTTTGGCCCTTTATTCTAGTGATTTCCTTCTATTGCCTAGACATAGCAACCCATGACGGGGAGGAGTGAATTAGATTATTAAATTTAAAGATAATTACATGATCTAATTAACTATTAATGAAGTAAATGTGATGTGCAAGCAAAAAATTAAACTATAAAATAGAAAGTAAAATAGATGAAGAAACACAATCATGAATACAGAAAATTTATAATAGTTTGGTGTCAAACTCGACACCTACATCTACTACCTAAGATTATACTTGGAAATTTCAACTATAATCTTCCTTGATTATGGTTTGATTGTTTTGAATCGGACTCACAATCAACTCAATAAATTTTAGCATAAGCAATCGATCAAAATCTTTCTCAACTAAGTCCCCCTAGACTTAGTCCCATACACTTGTCCAATTTCGGGCTTGAACTAGTCTTATCCACAAGTTTTTCTATCTAAGAAACTTAAAACAAAGCAATGAATATAGAAATATGAGAATTTAAAGTTAGAAATAAAAGATCGATGAAGCACAATGGAAGTTAGTGATGTAGCTCTTTATGTGCTTGGATTTTCTTCTTTCTTGCTTGAGAGAGGGTTGAATGAGTGCTGAAAGGTCTCTTAGTTACTAGGTATATGCTCTTGTCCTCTTTTGCTCAAATATTGAATGTGAGATAGGTTGTAGCTTGAATACTCTCTTAAATGACTTTCTCCATTCCTTTGTTCCTCACTTAAAAAATTTGTCTAAATACCGTCAAAATTGCTGGAAGATGCAATATAGCCATTAGAGGTCAAACTAGCCATTATCCACATTTTTTGCTCATTGGATTTATCTAAAAAATTAATCGCTAGGCTATCAAATGCAGAGGGGTTGGCTCCTCTTCTGTAGGAGTCAACTCATCATCAACAGGGAGCAACTCATCTATATCATTAGTTGACTCTTAAAGCACTATGTCTTTGGGCTACTTTTTATCTTATAATTGTGGCCATTATGGAGTCGACTCTTGTTATACTGAGGTTGACTGATATCTTCCATTGGTCGACTTGTGGAATGTTGGGGTCAACTCACAAAAAGACAACTTTTCTTTGCTTTTTGTCATCTCCCTAAGACCATTTTAGGGTTAACTCATGTGGATCTTAGGTCAACTAGTCAAATGGTCAAAATTGATTGCTCAATGTCTTTGGTCTAAGATTGTTCATGGGTTGACTCTAGTAATCCTAGAGTCGACTCATTGGTTGTGCCAGTCTACTTTAAGCATGCCAGGGTCAAAATTAATAGTCTTCTATTTAAGCTTATGGATGTTTAGGAGTTGGCTCCTAATGTCCAAGGGTCAACTCCTCTCTTCCAAACTTGTTAAGGTCTTTGAGAAACTTATGATTTTTATGGAGAGGATAACTTCTTAAGTTAATTACATAGTCTTGAGCAACCTAGGAAGTCCTATAGCCATTCTCTCAAACCAAGATTAGTATAATTAGTACTTAAGTGTTTTGCATCATCTTTGGTTCAACAATTTCTCTTTTTTTGATAACGACAAAACCTTTGAGTACCAAGCAATAAATCAATGTAAGTGCCTGATACAAAAGATTGAAGTCATGCCATTTGTGAAAAATTTATGCCTTCTTGGTTATGTTACTTAACTTTCACAAGAATTCATAGCTCTTCATATTTAGAAATTTAGTATTGGCTCTTAAAGTTTTAGAATATCATATGTATAATTTTACATCCCCTTTTCTTACAATTAAGGTATTTCTTTCATTTACAATTTTTATTTGTTCTTCTCCCTCATTAGGTTTTAATTGTTCTTATTCTCCCTTTTTTGTCATTATCAAAAAGAATATGGGATTAATAATAGAGAAGAACATTAAAACATAAGTAAGATAATTTCATTAATAATTGAAATAGCCAACATGCAAGATAACTAAGACAATCATCACTTCATAACTGTATTCATAAGATGCCTAGGACAAGTATTCACAAGATAGCAATGTAAAACATAAGGAAATATGGAATAAAAAAGAAATGCATGGTACCATCAAAGATCAGTACAAAATGGCCATCTAGGACCTACAAGTTCTAAAACTCTAGGTGAAGGATCTAGTATCTTAGTATGATTAAGAGGATGAGCTGTCAAGGGAATAGATGATAGCTCTCCTAGTGGTACGGTGGTTGGAGGCTAGTCTAGTCTGAGTTGAAGGTGGTGTCAATCGAGGTACCCTAAAAGGTTGAACAAGTCTCCCAAGGGCATCCATCTGAGTTGAAGCGAATGAAGTTAGTGACTAAGTCAATCTAGTGGACTACTCGCCGACCAGGGTCAGTACAGTTTACATGTCTCTGCTGATCCTAGGAGCTTTATCAATGAATCTCTAAACATCTCCTCAAGGTATTGAGTCTCTACCTCAATGTCATGTATCCTTAGATGCTAACTGATAATTAGAAGTCTAATGACAGTGATATCCCGCATTAGATCAGCAATCATCTTATGCAAGAATGAAGAATATGGTACAAGGCTCTGCTCCATAGGCACATCAACTCTTGTGGTAGTTGAGATAGGGTACCTGATCCTCAATCCTACTAAACTCCCACTAATGTAATGCTCTAGATGCAAGAATATCTGTATTGTGCACTCAACAACCTCCCTTAGCTGGTCCACATCTAGTTGAACTGTCTAGCCGATACTTCTTTCTAGATGTCTTTGTTGGATGTTGTGAGCTATAGAAGTAGAAAGGGCCTTCTTAGTCTGCTCCTTCATCTATCATTGTATCTCTTCGATTGTTGGAGGCTCTAGACTTTGATCAACATCGTAGCTTTTCTTAGGTCCTGCATAGGCATATCAAACTAGTCTCCCTCTCTGCTCATCCTTGCTAACACCTTGATGCATCCAACGATTATTGATCTTCTAATAGCCCATTTGGTGTAGTGAACGGTCATTGTAGATATCAGTGTGAATAAGTGTTCGAGCTATCTCTTCCTCAAGATTAATCCCATGCTCTTAGAAGATTTGCATCAAAATCATGCCATAAGGTAATGAAACCATTAACTAGCTCGCCACCTCCTACATCTACTCAATCATGAGAACAGGCATGTTCAGGGGGTCTTATCTGATCACATGGAACATGATAGTGATGGGAAAAAGATCTGGCTCATCTTGTGATGTAGGAGGCATATTTCAACACTCAACTAGCTTGCACTCACCTCCTCGAGCTCTCCAACATCATTTTGACCAAGTATATATCTCAGTTCAGTCCAATATTGGTCAAGATGATTTGATGTGCTCTCCTCAATGGGCATCCTGAGAGTCTGTCCCATGCTCTCGACATCTAGAACAATGTGAATTTTCTTGAGTTCTAACTTAAGACTCCCTACACCAAAATTCACATAGCCATAAAATTTCCTTACAAGGGATGGGTGGGTTAGGAGATCGAGTGAACACAAGAATTCCCACCACAAGCTCTTGACCTTTCTTTTTTCCTAAATCCCTTATGCTCTAAAACTAAAGTTAATCTTTGTCCTCATGGTGACAACATATGAGGAGACAGGTACCTTCATGGTTGTGGGTTGAGGAGTAGGAGGTACTGGCTCTACTCTTGCTACTTGCCTAGGGTCATACTAAAATTTGGTTTGCCATTCAACCTCCGGTACCTCGCTTGTAAAATTGCTAGTTGCCAAATCATCTCCATGGTTCTTCTTGAGCCGCTAATTCACTTGCTTTCTTGGAGCCATTGGGACCACCAACATTGCCAAGAAGGGTTTTGGAAGGGAATAGAATTGGTGGAAATGGAAGATAAGGGGTTTAGAGTGGTTTTTGGCTTGAAAGAGGAGAGAAATGAGCCTTGACCATGGGATGACTCTGGTTAAAAAGTCCATTCCCAACTCAAGAGTCAACTCGAGTAAATCGATGAGTTGAATCCATGTCAGAGGTTGACTCAAGATATCTAATGATTTGACTCTTATGGCATAGAATTCTGCAAGCTGACTTCTTAATCGATTTGCAGTCCCCTTGCTTTTAGGGCTTAGCTCCTCAATGTTAGGGGTCGACTCCTAAGACTAGAGGATGGCTCAAAACAAATTTCAATCCAAAAAAAATGTTGAATCAAATTGGAACCAAATTAAATTTTAATAAGGCTAAACAAAATTTGGGTGAATCTAGATGGGGGCTTCTCTCAATTAAGTTCAACTAAATGGATCAAAAAGTTCTAATTTTTCTCTAATCATGCTACATCTATCTTCAAAAAGAGGTTTATTAAAAATATAAGCTAGCTATTTTTTAATTATCACAAAATCAAGCATTATATCATTATTTTGAACATAATTTCTCATGAAATGATTTCTTATTTTGATATATTTATTTTGAATGTTGAATTAGATTTTTTATAATATTTATGGTACTTATAACATTACAGCTTCTAAAAATTTTATGATATTTAATGTTATAATCTTCTAATTGTCATTTGATCCACAAATTTGAGCACAACTTTCAAGTTGCACGTATTTAGCCTCTATCACTGATAATGCTACCGAATTTTAATTCTTACTAAATCATGAGATCAAACTAACTTCTAAAAATTGGTAAGTTTATTAGTACTTGTTCGATCTAATTTGTATCCAACAAAATCTGCATCTGAATAGCTAATTAGATTGATAAAAGATTGCTTAAAATACCATAATCCTTTATTTTGAGTTTCAATTAGATATCTTAGTATTTTTTTAATAGCAATTAAATATAATTCTTTAGGATTTGATTGAAATTTAGCATATATGCATATACTAAATATAATATCTAGCCAACTAATAGTTAAGTAAAGTAAAGACCCAACCATGCCTCTATAGAGTTTAGGGTCAATGCTCTTACCACTTTCATCTTGGTCAAGTTTGATACCTTTAGCTTTCTCCATCCCAACTTCTTCAATATCTCTCTTATATAGTTGCTTTGGTTGATGAAGGTCCACTAATCTATTTGATTGATTTGAATTTTGAGGAAGAAGATTTATTCTCTCATCATGCTTATCTCAAACTCCCTTGGTATCGACTTAGCAAACTCTTAGTTCAAGTCTTTATTAGTAGCACTAAAATTATGTCATCTATATAAATTTAAACAATTAAGAGATTATTTTATTTTTTAATAAACAAAGTAGTGCTTATATTTTTTTTATAAATTATTTTAGGTAAAAATTACTTAATCTTTCATACGAAGCATGGGGCGCTTCTTTTAAACCATATGAAGCTTTATTAACTTTAAACAAATGATTTAAAATTTATAATTTTAAATTAGGAGATTGTTCAATATAAACTTTTTCTAAAATATAATCATTTAAACATATATTTTTAACATCAATTTGAAATAATTTGAAGTTCATATAATATACAAATGTTATTCTAATGGCTTCTAATCTAGCAACCTATGTGAAGGTTTCATCAAAATCAATATTTTCTTTTTAATTAGAGCCTTGTACAACCAGTCTAGATTTATTTTTTACTACATTACCATTTTCATCAAGTTTATTCCTAAACATCTATATTGTGACCATTATTGGGTGATCTCTAGGTTTTCAACTATGTTCTAAAATTTATTTTTTTAAATTGATCAAGTTCTTCTTTCATTGTATTAATCCAATCATGATCTTTCCTACTTCAACTATGTTTTTAAGCACTATTTGAAAATAAAAGCAAGATGATTCCAAAAATCTCTAAGTGATAATCTAGTCCTAATACCATGAGAAGGATCACTAATAATAGAATCCTATGTGCATGCCTCAATTCTCTTGGTAAATCATTTGTACTTTGTTGATGTTCAATTGATGGTTTTTGGTGCTCCTCATCATGCTCTTGATCCTTTTATTCTTTATCTTGAGAAGGATTGTCTCTTATTGTCAATTTGCCCATCTCCTTCTCTATGGAATCTGCAATATCAAGAAATTATTTCTTCCTTGATGGAAGATTGTAAGACTCATCAAAAATTATGCATATGGACTTTTCTACTACTAGAGTTTCTTTGTTAAAAACTTGATATGCTCTAGTAATAGAAGAATATCTTAAAAAATATGCCTTCATCTAATTTATATCAATTTTTTAATTTATCCTTACCATTGTTTAGAACAAAACATTAATATCCAAAACTTTGAAAACCCTATTTCTACCTTTCCAAAGCTCATAGAGTGTTTCTTTAAAATTAGTATAACTAATACATGATTTAGCACATAGCATACTATATTAATTGCCTTTGTCCAAAATATTTTAGGTGATTGCTTTCACACAATATAGTACATGCCTTCTCCTTTAAAATCTTATTTTTT
>KE505301.1:0-13694 GCA_000441515.1 Elaeis oleifera | reverse complement strand
CTTTAAATTAGTATAACTAATACATGATTTAGCACATAGCATACTATATTAATTGCCTTTGTCCAAAATATTTTAGGTGATTGCTTTCACACAATATAGTACATGCCTTCTCCTTTAAAATCTTATTTTTTTCTACCATCTAATTTTGTTGAGATGCTTAGGTGTAAAATTATATGCTTAATGCCATTTTATTATAAATTTTTAAATTTTGATTTTCAAATTTAGCACGATGACCACTTCTTATCTTTAAAATATTTAAATCTTTTTCATTTGTGATTTTTCTATAAATTTTTGAAAATGCATCAAAAGTTTCACCTTGGTGTGCAACAAGTAACACACAAGTAAATAAAGAAAAGTCATTGATAATTAGAAAACTATATTTCTTGCCACCTAGGCATGTAGTCCTAGTTGGCCCAAATATATCCATATGCAATAATTCAAGGGGCCTAGGAGTTGAAACTATATTCTTTAATTGAAATAAAGCTCTAGTTTGTTTATCTAGTTGACATACATCACATATTTTATATCTTTTTCAAATTAGTTCTAGGCAAATGTTAACCAACTCTTTCTAACTAATTTAAATTAGGTCCATGATTGCATGCTCTAATCTATGATGCCAAATTTAAGTAGTTCCATCTTCTTTGGCATTCATAGCAAATAAACATTGCATATTTTCATAGATAGATGATCAAGATCCACTATATATACAATTTTATGTCTATGTCCTATGCATTTAATTTGATTGTCTATATAACTAAAGATAATACAATAAGAAGACTCAAATAAAACTCTAAAACCTTGGTCATATGGTTGACTTATACAAAGTAAGTTATATTTTAAACCATGCATAGGCAAACATGTTTAATAAAGTAGGAGTGATTTTATGTTATCCATTCCAATAATCCTTCATTTGCCATTATTACCAAAGGTCACTACTCCTTTTATCTCTAAGATGATGAATTGAGATTCATCTCCTTCATATGCCTCCAGCATCCGCTATCCAAATATCATCTTCTTTTTGATGGTAGGATGCTAGGCACACCTATAAATAAATATTTCAATTTAGGTGCCAGAGCTTTCTTAGGTCCTTTGATTTTAGTAAGCTTGGTTTCTTTTGGAACCAAGATGTGCTTGACTAGAGTTGTGCCCTTCATATTGTAGTTTAAGGCTTTATGTCATAATCCATTGAATTTGAAACATGTTATTGAAAAGAGTAATTTGAACTTGATTTAACAAACATGTTCTTTAAAATTTCTATTTCTTTAGTGGTTATACCCTAATCTAGCTTTATTATATATAGCTTTTTGATTATTAATAATCATTTTCAATTTTTCTGATCTTAGAATTAATTTGTCAACTAAAGGATATAATTTTCCAATATCACTCTTAAGTTTAGTATTTTCAATAGCCAATATATTCTTTCTTTATGAAATTTTTTATTTTCTTCAACTAATGTTTGATTAACCCTTTTTGATTCTTTATTTCTATCTTAGTCTTTTGAAATCTTTAACTGGATCACAAAATGCATCTTATAGTTCTTCAAAAGAAAAATCAAAGGGGTTTTTAGGGTTTACGTCATCCTTATAAGTCATAAGGCATAAGTTGGTTATATCCTCTTTTCTACCTTTGAACTCCTTACTATCACTCCATGTAGTGAGCACGGCCTTCTTGGTTTTCTTAGAGTCTTTTCTTAAGTAGAGGATAATATATTTTGAAGTACCTTGATTTCTTATACTCATAGCACATAGGAGGCTTCTCCTTGTCCTTATCTTTGCTTGGCTCCCCATTCACCAATGACCTCTTTTAAAAACCTTGCCTCTCCTTCTTCATGAATCTTCTAAACTTTATTGTTATGAGGGGCCATCTCTTCATGTTCATCTCTATCATCCAAACCATCACTCTTATCTTTTATATTTGTTAACCTCAATGTGGCGGTCTTCTTCTTGTTGGTCTATTCCTTTATGTTTTGCCTTATGCTTAGCTCATGGGTCATTAGGAAACCAATGAGCTCCTCAAAGGCCAACTATTTGAGACTCTTAGCTTCTTGAATTATAGTGAATTTGACCTCTCAAGTTCTTCACAAACATCTAAGGATTTTCGAATAAGCTCACTATTAGTATAAGATTTGCTATAACTTCAAATCATTAATTGTGTCACTGAAATGAGTATATATTTTAGTAATAAATTTATTTTGTTCTATTTCAAATAACTCATGTTTATGTACAAGCATACTAATTTTAGATTCTTTGACTTGATTTGTATCCTCATGGGTCATATCAAGTCTATCCTATATCTTCTTTGTAGAGGTGATGGTAGATATATGATTCAACTTATTTAGCATCAAATGAACAATATAATACATACATGGTCTTAGCATTTCACCAGATCATTCTCTTATAGTATACATTTCAATTCTTTTTGAGTTGGAGAGAGGGTACATCATCTATAAAAATAGTGAACGTATAAGAACATTGAATATGACACTCCACGTGTCATAGTCGAATGTTTGAATGAATATCTTCATATGTGCTTTCAAATAAGTGTAATTTATACCATTAAAGAGTGGGGATCTGTTTGTTGATTGGCCTTCAATAAGAGAAGATCCAATGGAGGTTGTCATGATCTTTAACACTTGATCATTTAATTAAAAGGGTCTGAGTACTAGACTCTGATATCACTCATTGTCTGGAGATAGCAACCTAAGAGTAGGGACGAATCGAATTCTTAAAATTTAAGATAATTATGTACTCTAATTAACTATTAAAGAAGTGAATGTGATATGCAAGTAGAGAATTAAACTAAAAATTTGGAAAGTAAAGTAAATGAAGGCACATAACTACAAATATAGAAAATTTATGGTAGTTTAATGTCAAACTTGACACCTACATCCACTTTCCAACACCTCTACTTGAAATTTTAACTATAATCTTCTCTGATTACTGTTTGATTATTTTGAATTGAGCTCACAATCAACTAGTCAATTTTAATACAGATAATCGATCAAAATCTTTTCAACTAAGTCTCCCTAGACTTAGTCTAATATACTTATCCAATTTAAAGCTTAGACTAGCTTATCCTCCAAATTTCTATCATAAAAACTTGAAATGAAGTAATGAATATAGAAATATGAGAATTTAAAGCTTAAAATAAAACTCGATGAAGCACAGTAGAAGTTGTTGATGTAGATCTTTATGTACTTTGATCCTCCTTTCTTGCTGAAAAGAGGACTGAATGAATGCTAAAAGGTCTCTCAATTGGTAGCTTAGACAATCAAATCTCTTGTCCTCTCTTTTCTTAAGTATTGAATGTGAGGTAGGTAGGGTTTGAATGCTCTCTTAAATGACTTTTCTTCAATTCCTTTGGTTCCTCACTTGAAAACTTTGCTTAAATATCCTCAAAATGGTTGAAAAAGGCAATATAGTTGCTAAAGAAGCCAAACTAGCCATTATCCATTTTTTGACTATTGGAGCCATCCAAAAAAAACTAGCCATTAGGCTATCAGAATAAAGGATCGACTCTTCTCTATGGGTTGACTCATTTTTATCACAGGTCGACTCTTAAAGCATTGTCTCTGGGTTGCCATTTATCTTGTGATTGTGGTCATTTTGGAGCTGACTCTTTTTGTATTGTGGTCGACTCATGTCTTCCATGGGTCGACTCAAAAAATTTTGGGGTCAACTTTCAAAGAGACTAATTTTTCTTACTTTCTATCTTCTCCTTGAGGCCATTTTTGGATCGACTTATCAAACAGTTAGAATCGAGTGCTCACTATCTTTGGTCTGAGACCGTTCATAAATCTACTCAGAAAATCCTGGGGTCAACTCATGCCAATCTACTCCAAGCATGTCAGGATTGACTCTTGCTACCTGGAGTTTACTCTTGAATCCTCCAAAATTAATAATTTTCTGTTTAAGCCTATAAATATTTGGGGGTTGGCTCCTACTTGTGTTTGGTTGCTCTCATGAGAACATGGGATTGAAAGGATGAATAGCCTTTATCTACTATTTGATTTAAAAATTATCGGAAGAATGGATGAAAAGGAGAGATTGTCCATCCACCTTAGATCACTAATTCGCATCCTTCCAAACTGAAAGGATGCAAGGAAGGATAGATGGAATATGTGAGGGGTGGCTTTCCACATTGACAACGTTATCCCTTATTAATTTTTTGACAAAACTATAACACTTTTTATCTTTTTATTTATTTTATTTATATTTTATTTATTTTATTTATACTATTAATCCTATACTATTAAATTTTATTACTAATTATTTTATTTTAGTATATAATTTTCATAAGTAAATAACTAGAATTGTCTTCTATTTTTCTATTTATATTTACTATTTATAGTTATCTATCTATATAAAATTAATTAACTATTTAAATTAAATATAAAGTAATTAATTATTTATATAATTGATACATATAAAAAAATTAATTCATATATAATTAATTATAAAATCATAAATTTAATTAAATTAATAAAAAATAAATATTTGTATAATTTTTATATAATTATGAATTATAAAGATTATAAGTTTATACATTGCTTACTTTTTTAGTATAAATATATGTTATAAGTTGGTAATAATATTATTTATTTATCAAACAGGTAGTTTAGTAAAAATATCATACAAATATTATCTAACCTCCCTTTCGTTCTTTCTGTATCAAATAGAGAGAATCATTTTTGTCTATCCTTCTATATTTTACCAAACATATGAAATCATGGATATTCAGTGATTGAAGGTCCATTCATTCTCTCCCTCATCCGTCATTCCTCCTCGATTCATTCTTCCTCTGATCTATCCTTCGTACTAAATAGAGGGATGTCCGGAGATGGACTCCTCTGTTTTAGACTTGTTAAAGTCTTTAAGAACTTATGATTTTGTTATTTTTGAGAGGATAACTTCTTGAGTTAATTGCATAGTCTTAAGCAACCTAAAAGTCCTACAGTTATTCTCTCAGACCAAGATTAGTATCATTAGTACTCAAGCATTTTGCATCATTGAAATCAATCCTTGGGTCAACACCTTCATTTTTTTGGATTTGTAGACAAGCTTGCTCTCATCTCATCAATAAGCAAGCTTTCATTGCATATCACATATGCCTCAATTCCTTCTGTTGTATATTTCTATTTGCGATTGGTGAAGAGCACATAGATGAAAGGACAAGCTGTGGTGTGGACACAATGCAACTGGAAACTCAGTCCTCTTGCTACATCTACTTGTAAGAATTTTCACTTTTTAATTATACATGCCTTTAACAATTTCAATATAACCTTTAATAAATGTTTCTTCCATAACACACAATACAACATATTGGTTCTGCATGTTTTTATCTTTGCAAAGTCTGGTTGGCATACCACCTTGGAATTTATATCATATATATGTCCGTACATGCACCACATGCATAAATATGTATCATGAATATATATGATATGTTCAATAAAATTTCATATGCTCTATATTCTATGCTTATTTCATGCATCAAGTCTGCTGAATTATGAGGTCCTTTGGTTGAATGTTTCCTAATCTTGAGGGTAACTAATATAAAAGACTTGAGTCTATGTGTAAACATGAACTAACATAGAATGATGAAAACATCCCAGTCTGGCGAATTATATGGTGTCATAGCCAAATACTTTGTTTGTCACATTGTCTGCTTTATAATAAAGGCTCACTCAAACTGGAGGAGCACAGTTGTGATCCCATAATGTTTGGACACAAAGTAGACCCGCAATAATCCCAACAGCATAATATGAAGCGGAAGATTAATGAGACATTTGGTCATCTTGCAGGTCATTTCTTTGACAAATCTTTATTGGAAAACATGAGAATTACAGCCCGTAATAGTGGCATAGAAGGAAGAATTGTTATTGTCTCTTCTGTAGCTTACAAGGCTACGTATCGTGAAGGAATTCGTTTTGACAAAATCAATGAGAAGTCAGGGTAAGATAATGTGAGAAGTTTATGAAGGTCCATTAAGTTTCTGGAGATCATTTTCCAGTTAGTCAATCATTGATATTGAAGTGGATGGGTGCTTTCCTATAATTAGTTTTGATATTCCTTTGCATATGCAAGGAGATCTATGAATGAAATAAATTCCAATCCTGTTTTCCCTTCTAGGTACTATGATTTTCGTGCTTATGGACAATCAAAGCTTGCCAACATACTGCATGCTCGTGAGCTTTCTAACCATCTTAAGGTATTCTTTTTCGCTTTAAATATTGAAGAATGTTACACATATGCAGTGAGTATCTCAGAGGGGAAACTACATTTTCGAAAGTTTTGTATGCATATATATATTTTATGTCAATGGCTGAAGAGTTCCAATTCTTTTCAACAATTCAAACAATTAACCAATCATACCTTCCATTGTGCTTCCGTTCTTTACTATTGATTTACTATCCCTTTTTCCAATAGTAGTTTATGCCAGAAAACAAGTGCCATTTTTCTTGGGCAGTTGTCAGCTATCCAATCTCAGACAGCAGTCACCTTCCAAGCAGATATGTTCTCTCTGATTTGGTGCAAAGATGGTCTTTCATCCTTCAGGGATAGGGTTTGAAGTACATAAGCCAAACTTTTTTGCCACTTCAAGCATGACACATGTGCTTAGAAAGCCTCTTGCTGTCTGATATTTGCAGCTCATCAGCATTCTATTTTAGCTGATAAACTGAATTGTTTGACAATGACTGCCTCTTATTTTTCACAAACAGGAAAAAGATATAGGAGTTACAGTTAATTCACTTCATCCAGGGTCATTACCACCAATATATTGCGGCATCGGAGTTTCTGGAATGGTATATTACCGTCTTTCTAAAATTTTTTGATCACTTGCTATTTAGATTTATCCCTTTATCATGCCCTATAATCTATAGTTAGGACAATGCAGGGGAGCAAGTTACTATACGTTCTCCCAAGGATCGCCATCTAAATATATTTTACTATTGGAAAGTGACAATTTTTTGAAATGTAAAATTCGTTGCCTCTTATTTTGTTGAACTTGAGATGATCCACTTTTCTCTCTCGTTCTCTTTTTATGTTTGCCTGACCTAATCGGGATCCCTCCCTCATTCATGCTGTACCAAGCGCCATCTCTCTCTCATTCTCATTCTCTCTCTTCCTCGCTCACACATCCACACACAATCTTTACATAAATGACTTCTACGTGTTCATGGTTTTCGTGGAAAGTGAGGATCATGCATAAAGGACAAAGTAGTTTCTTCATCGATCACAAGAAAGCAGCTTTTGTTGTGTGATGTGACAAGGCCCACTTATAGCATCAAGTTTAATTTTGTGTTGGCCATTGACTCTACTTTATGTTGCGTTATTCTCCCTCTATTGAGTCAAATTTCTTGTCCATATCTACCTCATATTTATAGGAATCTTATACCTACGATAGGATAACATACCTGAATCTTAGATTGCTTTTGAAATATTATTTTACCTCGCACCAATACCTGCATTTACTCCTTTACTCATTCCCGATTATGGGAACCAAAGTTCTTGAACGAGCATCGGGTGCCATATTGGTCGGGCACCAAGTTAGTACAATACCGTAATGTACTGTATTAATACAAGATATATAGAAGTGTCGTGATATGGTGGTGTTTTTGGGCTATAACTAAAGTTCACAATCTCATTACCGAACTATGTATTTGTACCAAATTGATATGCAGTTAGAACACCTAGTATGGGAGTCGATTTGGTATACGGAGTCTTGATTTGGTACAGCTTTCACTTCGTATCTTGATTTGATATATTATGGTATGGTGTGACTAGTATTTAGTGGTATGCATCAGTATTCGAAACTGTTTTAATCCTTTTTTAGTATTTTCTTTTCACATTTTTTGGTTTTTAAAGTTACTTTCTGGTTTACAAAACCTTTCTTCCATAATGGTCTCAGGATGCCTATGCCATGCGTGATTTGTGGAAACTTAATAAATTAAAATAGATGATTTAATAAATTATAACTTGAAAATAGATATATTAAAAAATAATTATAAATACATAGTTACATTTAGTCTCTCATGGAGTATTTATGCCGCTTGTAAAAATCTAGATCTTGATCATAATTTGAATAGCCACCTTGAAACCGATCCTTTGTCTAATATTGGGTTGGCCATTCAATCTCAAGAGGATAGTAGCCAGTCAAATAAGCAGTCTCATATGAAGTGTATGCATCTGGCTTGTACTCTGCTGTACAGAATAGGTTATGGCGTACAATGATGAGTCAGAGTGTCTATCAAATCTTAAGACATCCAGGGTTCCACTACTACCACCTAGGCCATTGCTTAGTTATATCATTATTGTTTTGATCAAGAGATGATTGAGGATATCGACTATTCGAGGGCTTCATAGTTTCAAAGCCCTAGCGATCTAGCTTATCATAAACCCTAATAAACTACAAACATGTTTTCTTCTTTTTCTATGTTTGAGTTGATCTAAGGAATGCCTTCTTTCCTTTTAACTCACCATGTTTGATTTTGTTGGGTGGTTCATTTAGGCCTACTACCTTAACCGACTCTGCCCCTGACTAGTCTGTATACCATGGTAATCATTCCTCTATATCTCCTAGTCATATCCTTAGCATAGGTTTTAGACATAAAATCATGTGATGATCCTAATCGGCTCCCTCTTGGCCTTTGTAGTTGTTGTTGGGTGTCAGTTGGCTGTGTGGTATGTGCTGCTTTGTCTATTGCTTTGCCTTTATTCTAGCATGCTCTATGCGATACTTCTTATCCTTGAAGGTGGTCTTAGCTGATCAAGAGCTCTAGTTAGCTATGCTAGCATTTCAACTAACAAATCATAGGATCCTCATCATATACAAAGTCATTGTACAATAAGTCATCACATTTTAATTCTATTTCTGTAATGCACTTAAATCTAAACCGTAAATTGTAATGCACATACACTAGGTCATTTAGTCTCTCTAGGTTAGACGATTCTATTGTTCGATATATATCAAGAATAAATTGACCAATTATGCTATAGCCACTAGAGGAGACTATCTATGAGAGGATTCAAATTGCTATCCTCCTGAGTCATTTGGATGTCTCATCAAAATGGAGCCATAATACAGCTACAAATGCAATCATGTATATTGCAAATTAGATATCACCAATTATAAATATTAGTTGAATTGGACTCGATGTCTAAGAATATCTGGATTCAAATGTAGTTTGCTTATCATAGCTACCTTCTAAACAAAGCTATAGAAGCCCTTCCTAAATGCTCTAGTCTATAAAGCACACACCATTCACGACATTATTTTTATATTTGTCAAGACATAGTATTATTACCTATAGTGGTGTCCCATTAAATTCAACATACCTCATTTTGGCATCAAACAGAAATGGTGGTGTTAGGATTCATCCTATAAATCATATTTCGCAGCCTAGTTAAAAGATCTTCATCTAAGCCTATTCTTACAATTGTACATGGAAACTTTAGATTGAGGTAGTAAGCTACCAAGATATGTATTTGATTTAATTAGCAAACAATAGATCACATGATGGTACTTATAATTTTAGTAACATTGAGGTCGGAAAGGTTTGTATTTCGATAACTTGCTAGGTGCAATTGCTTACCTTTATCTATGTATCCCACCTCTCTTTAATGGTGTTGATATAATCATTAGCCTATTCCAGATCAGCCTCTCTAATCTCAGCCTTGGTCGCTAGTATTATATGGTAAAAGAAGTTCATCTGGGGATACTTCTCATTATCAATAGTTCTTAGCACTTGATACAATGGTGCAAGTGCCCTAAATGGTTCCTCGACCCATTTCTAAAATAGGGTGCCTATCAATAATGCCTCCACATGGCTCTAGTCCATGCCATGATGAGTATTTCTATGGTTGTATCACTTTGCACTCGTGAAGATACAGAGGAGCTCTACCTTCTTTTCAACATGCAAGGGTATTAAGTACAATGTAGTGTGTTGGGAGTGATTTGCTAGCCTTAAATCTCTCACCTAGTGTGATTCCTCATCAAAACCAACACCCATTTATGGTTTTGTATGAATTTTACAATGGTCTGGGCCATCTCTACCACCAACCTATTAGAATTAGTTAAATGCAGTGGGTGGCACATGGATTCTAGAAAGTGTGTGATACCTTCATTATCAAAATATCTCTAGCAAACTTGTATTGTGATTCATTATTTGTAAGCACCCGCATGATATGAAAATACTTTTCTAATAAATAATTTTGAGCGATGAAATAGTATCATCATTAATAGCCATTTTTTACGATAAAAATATTTTATCACTAAAGTATTCTATCATGAAAATGATTTCGTCATAAAAAATTTACTTCTATAGCAAAAATAATACATGTGATCTTTAGAATTGATTTTTCATGATGTTTAAGCAACATTATTTACTTATTTTTATAGACTAATTATTTTATTATAAATTATGTAGGTGTTAGTGACAATACTCATTTCATCATAAAATATTGAAGATTTTATAATAAATTATTATTTTATCAAAGATAACCTTTCGTGATGGGGTATCCAATATAAACCTCATAACAAATTATTTCTTTGCCCAATACTTTAGGTGACAAATTAACCTTTTAGCAATAAAAGTTTTGTATGGTTAGAGTACAAATTCTTTTAATAAAATATATTTTTTGTAAACTCCAATAATTTTCTTCCGAGGGATGATTCTCCTGCTAAACATATAAATGAAAGGTACGTGCCTCATAAAAATAATATAGCAGATAGGTACCCCAAACCACAATTGAACAATGAGAAAACTAATACCACATCAACCATTCAAACTCAATCATATCATATTTTCATTTTCAATTGTTTTCAATCTCTTGACATGTGATTTGGCACTAAAGATGTGACTGGAAGTGGTGAGAAACTTAAATGCCAATATTTTACTAAATGCCAATATTTTACTCCTTTTGTCTGCCACAGGTATTGTCATTCTGGTCAGTAAATATGTGATGAATGTGATGAAAAATGTTCAACAGGTGAGTGGAGCAGACTTTGCATGTACTTTTTTTTTTTAATGTTGAATCATGTCGTTGCATCATGTCAGTAGATGGCTACATGCATTGCTGCTATGTAATATCTCTATTAGGATATTGGAGTAAATATTTGATCTATACAGTTAAAAAATAAAACTTTATGAAATGAATTTCTTACACTTCATACTATTGTATATTTTCAAAAAAAATTTTATGTGTTAGATTAGAATAACAAGGGTGGTTTGTGTGCTTGGATTTTAACAAAATGTTGTCTGCATTATTAAAATTTTACTGGAGTAAATGTTTAATCCATACAGTTAAAAGAGATAAAACTTTATGAATGGATTTCCTGCACTTCATGCTATTGTATATTTTTACAAAAATTTCTTATGCGTTAGGTTAGAATAAGAAGGTTGGTTTGTGTGCTTGGATTTTAACAAAATGTTGTCTACATTATTAAATTTTTACTGGGTTATGGCTTAAAAAGTGGCTGTCTATCTATCAACCATCCGGTGGCTTTCCATTCTAAGAATTCATTGGTTTTGAGAACAACAAAACAGAGCACATCAGAGCAGATATGCTGAAAGCAACAAGGGATAAACGCCATATATTGAAAATCACCCTAAGTAACATAATTAGGCAATATACTATATAAACACAATGGCAACTTACTCCAATAAAAACAAAAGTTTACACTATAGTTATAAGAGCTCATTAGTACAAATTTAGATAGTCCTTCGTTACCTTAAAACCATAGATCAATTGTGCAAACACCTCTAGGCTTAAGGAAATCAGATTTAAACAATATTTGTGTACGGAGGATATACACACATGTATAGATAGATAGATAGATAGATAGATATACATACATATATAAAAACAATGTTATCCTAGCATAGGTTCTAGGTAGTGGAAGAAGGTAGAGAGAGAGAGAAAAAATGGAAAAAAATTGAGGAAGGTTTGGAAAAATCTATCAGGTCAAACACTTTGCTGTTTAAAATTCATTTGTCTAGGTTGCATGCCCGGTAGCCAAATAACAATTTACCCTTGTTGATCATAGCAGACCCCTTAGGAATTATTAAACAAGTAAATATGTCCATGTTGACTTAGTCAAGGCCTGTGAACATTAGACAAGTGTGCATTAAACCCCCAAAATAAAGGAAAAACCGTCTTTTTCCTTTGTAGGATCTTCCAGATTTCATCAAATCTGGAGCGGAATAATTTAAAATTTATCCTACACTATTTCAGATCTAATATTTGTTAGATCTAATTTTATTATCTGATATTTAAAATCTAAAATTAAATCTAAAATTATGATGAAAGAAGAAGTACCTTAAGGGTAATCTGATTATCCTGTAGATGATCTCAGCACAGTTCGAGATTCTGATGTAGCCACGCAAGCGTCTGGCCTCTACCGATATCCACTCGGGCAGGACTTGAAACATCTTCTCCTTGCGAATCTACGCTCCAAAAATCAGATCTCTATCTGATTTGGAAGTGCTTCAGAACTCCTTCTGAAGTTGGAGCAGCAGCCTATCGAAGATGTCCTGCAGCCTTCCTGTTCCAGGCATCACCACGCCTTATGCCTTTGCCAGATGAACGTCCAACTCCTTGGACATGAAGAGGAGAGAGAGGAGAGCAGGGAGGATATGGAGAAGAGGGGAGGGGCGGCAGCTATGATGATTTTTCACAAAAACTCAAAACCCTAGGCGCAAATAGGGTTTATATAGACCCTGCTGCGCTGCGCAGTGCCGCATCATTCGATCAATCAAAAAATTTCAATTAATTTGAAAAAATTTTGATTGGTGGAGTGATATCATCTGATCACATTAGATAAGAACCCCACTCTCTCTCCTAGAGTTGGCATCAACTTTGGATAAGCACAAAGAGAGTTGGCGCAAGGAGTCCATGTTGATCAAGACTTCTCTTGATCTTATCCACTTGGGATACCCACTTAATCCAATTGGGCTCACGCCATAATCTGATTATGGCACCCAATTTGATGTGATTTTGGTATACGGACACTCCACAAAAATCCTCCAATAAGTTCTCTTCAGTTTAAGACCCATATGTCAACTTTTGACAGATGTCCTAAAATGAAAATGGCAGGTGTCAGGAATTGGCAAGTGTTGTCTTAAATTCATCTTATGAATTAATACAAGCCTTTTCTGAGCTGGACAAGCTTCATTTAGACTGAGAAAAACCTTCTCAAGATTCTCTGGGTGAGTCAAATCACATTTGGCTCAGTCGAGATAGAAAAGATTACACGAAGAGAAAGTTAGGCTCAATCGTGTGCTAGCACGATTTTTTGAACCTAATTGGATCTTATCCAAATCAATTGGGTTAGCCCAATTGATGACATCCAGACCCTAACCCTTGTTTGTGTGATCCAGTTAGGTTCAATTCCGTATAGTAATGAGACATGTCATGATCTCATCATCGACATCATCGAAACTCCTTTCGATGGACCAGAACTTTTCTGATTCAGACAATTAGAATGATCGATCATCAATATCATTCTAATTGCTCTCAAAATTCATCAGTGACACCTCGCAGTATGTGGTGGCAACCCATCAGAACTGAAGACGAACCTCTCGGTGCAGCTACCTGTGTGATTGAGTTCCTCTATCATGAGTTCAGACTGAATTAGGATTAAGATGAACTCATCAAACCCAACATCAGTCATATGAGTTAATTGATCGATCCGAG
>KE505300.1:438798-453234 GCA_000441515.1 Elaeis oleifera | reverse complement strand
TNTTTTTTCACTTTTTCTTCAGGGATCTCACAGTGGCACCTCTACATGCCATAAGAGCATTTCATTAAATGGGAGGAGAGGGTCATGTAACCCTACTTGCTCCTATGATCAGATGGCCTGGTGATTACCCAATCCAAGTATTTTGCTACTCAGATTATCTAATCTAACATGATAAAATTTAGATCTAAAATAAATATATTTAAATCTAATTTAAATCATAAATAATTAGATCTAATATCATAAATCATATCATAATGAACTTGGCTCTGATTTCAATTGAAAGAAATATGCAGTAGTACTATGCATACAATTTCAAAATTTTATACAACAGAATAATAAGATTAAATAATTTAATCTAAATTATATATATAAGATCTAATCTAGACTACTATGTTAAGATAAATAATATGAACTAAGATATACTTTAGATCTGAAAATAAAATTTACATTGATCTAATCGATGCTGCAATTCTAGATCTAACTATTTGATCTAACAGAACGATCAAAGGAGTTTAAAAATCATTACCAAACTGAATGAATCTTGATCTTTGCTAGTCCAATGCTTGAAAAGGCTCTCCTTCAGGTTGCTTGCAGCCACATGATGTCATTTGGCCTCTACAGCATGCCCACATGAAGACCGGCACAGATCAGAGTCCTTAGAAGTGCTAGCTTGTAAGGAACTTGGAGGCTGATTTTTTCTCTTCTTCAAAGGCCTTGAACGCTCCAAAAGATGAAGAGATCTAGAGGGGGGAGAGAGGAAGAGGAGAAGTGCTAGGATTTTGATTCAAGGGATGGGGCACCATATCTCCTTGCCAAAACATAATTTTGGGCATCCCAAAATTCTTGAAAATGATCATTGGCATGAGGAGGATATCTATATCTCAAACACCAAAAACTCCTTAATAAAAATAAAGAAAAATAATTTGGCACCTCCTCTCTTTCTTGTTTAAAAATCCCTTTCCTTCTTATCACCTTATCTCTAATTCAGATCGCATTTGAATTAGGCAGGAGATAAGAATATGACTCACCTTCCATTGTCACCCACCCTTACTAGGTCCACTCCTTTGATACCAAAAGGCTCAAGCCAAATCCAATTTGGCATTGAGATAAGAGCATGGGTCCAGGTGTGGCACAAGAGATAAGAATAGAGTCCCTGCCGATTGGGACTCTTCATTTCTGATTTGATTCTGAAGCAAATCAAATTTGGTTTGAACCCAATGATAGAAATGAACCTAATCTAATTAGTAGCTTAATCATCTCAATAAATTTCTAACCTAATTAAGAATTAGCTAAGCCCAAATTCTGATCGAATCAGGATCAAATTTTCTTACAATCAGGATTGATCATATCAAATCCAAACTAAATCAAATTGAATCTAATTCAATTAGACTTGATCCAAAGCTCTTTACTCAATCAAATTAAGTTAACTAGCTATCTAATTACTAATTAATTCTTTATTAATAGTAGAGTCTCAGTCCAGTGGGACTCTCCTCCAGAGTTTCAGTCCCAGTGGGACTCCTCACTAGAGTCACAATCCAATTGAATTCTTCAGCCATCAAATTTGATTGAATCTTCTAATGTGTGTGACCCCATAGATTCGAATCTAAATGAATAGCATAAGAATAATTTTTATACCAATCGATGTAACCATCTAGTAATGAGATCCGACATCCGAATAGGTCGAAAGATTGTAAAGTAACATTCTAGAACCCACTGGCATATGATTATCGTATAATTCATCCTTTTGATCTTAATGCTTAAAGTGACCTAGGATTTGACTGTCAACCCTAATTTAATCGATCATATTGTATTTCAATCTTTCAAATCCATCACATATATTATCCTGATCAAGATTTTACTAAATTGAAATACACTGATGCATATCTCCTAATTCAGAGGGGTCAATTCTTCTTGACTTACACACCAACTTGATAAGTACTTGACTATACCCAGTGTCCTTCCATCACTGAGTTAGAAACTCAGATGGTTCGGTACTAAAGTACAGTGAGTTACTTACAAGTCATCGTGGTGATCTCAGGTCTGAGGGACACTTATACCCATACCCTTTACGAGCTGCTCTTGATAGCAAAGTACTCGATAAATGATCACGTTCGATGTGAATGTACTCTTATATTTTATCTGCATGCCATACCAGTATCTTCACACTCTTTGATTAAGAGGATAACCAACTTATATGGCACACAATGATCTAAACTCGATATTGCTATTATCCTATTAATAGCATATCTTTTGATCGTGAACACTTTTAAGGACTAAACGATAAATCTTCTTTTGTCGATTAATTATAGTCTTAAGAATTTCATCACAATACAGGATTTCAAAATAAGATGGACAAATTATAATGAAAAAGCTAAATAATTTTATTAATAAAATTTATATATAATTACAAGTATGAGCACAATCATCAACAAACTGACGATTGGCTTTGAGATATATTTTCCAACACAAAGGATACTTTCTTGTTGTGGAGTGGGCATCTACATTTAAAAGA
The DNA here is from genome assembly GCA_000441515.1 of Elaeis oleifera. Lineage (NCBI taxonomy): Eukaryota > Viridiplantae > Streptophyta > Magnoliopsida > Arecales > Arecaceae > Elaeis > Elaeis oleifera. The sequence continues at coordinate 450,722 of KE505300.1, read as the reverse complement.
AAATCTACTTAAAAGAAGAAGAAGCCTGCAAAGAAGCAAAAATAAAAGAGCAAGCTAAAGAAGGATGCTCCCAAGAAAGTGACTGATAAGGAAAAATATTTCCACTGAAATGTTGATGGCCACTGGAAGAGGAACTATCCTATTTATCTGAAGAGCCTAAATAAAAAGAAAGGAGATATACCTTCTAAAGGTACATCAGATCTACTCATTATTGAATCAAATCTAATGATTTTTCTACTTCTAGTTGGTTCATAGACTCTGATTTTAGTACTTATTTATGTACTTTCATACAGAATCTGATAGAAAGTAGAGGGCTGAGAGAAGATGAAATGATCTTTGGGATTGACAATAGAGCAAGAGTTGTTACTGTAGTTGTTGGTACATATCCTCTATGATTACCATCAAAATTTAGTTAGTTCTTGAAAACTGTTATTATGTATCTGTTACTAGTAGAAATTTGATTTCTATATCTATACTAGCATAGAATGAATATAATTTAAATTTCAATAAAGACTACTATTCCATTTATTTTAGAATAAAGTGATTGCATTTAATTTTTTAATTGATAGTCTCTACCATTTATATATTGATGTATCTGTGAATATATCTGAGCAGATAGTGAGTGCCGTAAAATCTAAGAGATCTGGAGATGGGATAAACCATAGGTATATGTGGCACCTTAGACTTGATTATATTAGAGAGGATAGAATAAGCAAATTGAAAAGGATGAGATCCTTGACTCATTAAATTCTGAGTCATATCTAGTTTGTGAATTCTATCTTCAAAAAAAATAATCAAATTATCTTTTGCGAGATATGGAGAGAGGATCACTGAGATACTTATCTTAGCACACACTAATGTGTGTGGCCCATTTGATGTGCAGACTAGGGGTGCTTGTCTCTACTTCATTATCTTTATCGATGATTACTCATGGTATGGATCTGTGCATCTTATGAGACATAAATCTGAAGTCTTTGAAAAGTTTAAAAATTCATATGTGAAGTAGAAAATAAATCAAAATATTTTTTAAGATTCTTTGATCAGATCGAGGAGGAGAATATCTTAAGAGAAAATTTTAAAATTATCTCAAGAAAAATGATATGGTCTCACAATGGATACCTTCTAATACACCTTAACTCAACGAGATATCATAAAAGAGAAAAAAGACTCTATTAGATATGGTCTGATCCATAATGAGCTTCACTAATTTATCTTTATTTTTTTGGAGACATGCTTTACTTTCTGTAATCTATTTATTAAATAGAGTACCCTCTAAATCTATTCCTACTATGCCATATGATATATGGCATAGTAAGTATTAGAAATATATCCTAAAGTCAACCATTTGGATGATTGTGTTCTTTATAATTTGTATATGAATTATGAAATAATAAAATTATTTGATATTTTCATCATGAGATTCCTTATTAAAACTCTTGTGTTGTGATGAAATCCTTAAAACTATATGATAATTGATAAAGGAAGATTTATCAAATAATTTTAAACATGTTCACGATCAAATGATACGTCATTAAAAATGATAACGTTCATCGAATGTAGGTCATTGTATACCAAATAGATTGGTTATCCTCTTAATCAAGGAGTGTGGAGATACTGGTATGGAATACAGATGAGATGCAAGAGTGTATCATCACGAAATAAGTGACTCATCTATGGAGTGCTCTGCTGTCAAAAGTAGCTCGTGAAACATATGGGCATAAGTGTCCCTCAGATCTGAGATCACCATAGTGACTTGTAAGCAACTCATTATGCTTTAGTACTGAACTACCTGTATTTCTAATTGCAGTGATAGAAGGCTACTAGGTATAGTCAAGTACTTACGAAGTCTGAGTATGGATCAAGATGGGATTGACTCCACCAGATTATAGAAGAAAATTCATCACTATATTTCAACTTAGTAAACCCTAGGCTCGAGTAATCCATGTGATGAATGTGAAAAGTTGAAATACAATGTAGATGACTCATCGGAGATTGACAGTTAAATCCTAAATTTTCCTCGAGCATTTATGGTCAAAGGGATGAATTATATGGTAACCATATGTATAGGTTCTTGAATATTATATTGCATATATTTAACCTATCTAGACATTAGAAACTATTGTTAGATGGTAACTTCGATTAGTACAAAAAATGATTCCTATGCTATCTGCTTAGTGTTCGAATCTATGAAGTCACACACAAAATTATGCAACATAGGAAAGAACTGACTTAAGTCTATATGTTCAATATTAGAAGTACATGACTTGATTAACAAATAGATTAGCTTCATTAAGAATTAAATTAGGATCATATGGGATTAAACAGTTGACTATGTCTAGATAGCACTAGACATGAGGTTCAGGTTCAATTATGAGGATGAACAAGATTTGATCTATGATCCAAGGAGTCTATAAGAGATTAAATTTTTGTGCTAATTAATTTAAATTAGATCTAATTTATTAGACTTAATTAGGTTAAAAATCTAAGTTAGACTTAATTCTAAAATCCTAAACAGTTTGGGATTGACAGTCAATTCGAAATTGATTTGAATCAGATTTGAATTGAATTCAATTTGATCCAAATTAGATTGGATCCTTAGAGTCTAAAATTACTGAGACTTTCTCTCTTCATGATTGACCAAAGAGGGTGGGGCGCTAGTTGTGCCACCCTTCTCTTAGGTGTAGGCATGGGTGCATGGGGGGTGTCAAGTTAGGCGCTAATCCTTTTTCCATTAGAACTCCTCATATGATAAGGGGTGAAAAAAATTCAAAGCTGATTTGAATTAGGACTCCTAGTCTAATGGGTCATGGAGAATCATCTATAAATAGAGAGAACCTCTAACCATCAAAGCATATCAATCTGATTGAGTGCTAAGGTGAAAGTAAGGAGGTATGGGTGCCCAAAGAAGGAGTGCTATCCTTCTCCTTAGCGTGCTGAATGGGCCTGATCTCCTCTTGGCATGAAAGGTTTTTGGATCCTAATTGTTGGTGTGAGGCATCACATCAAAGACTCTATTCCTCCCTTTCTTACTATCTTTAGAAGGTACAATAATTCAAGGCTTCATCTATCTTTCCTGTGAGGTTTGGCATGCACGCAAAGTAGAGGACCGGTGCTTTTAGGCCTCACGAGGCATCGGATTCAATCAATCTCTGAAGATTTGATCCCTATTCTACTACAACCAAAGTAAATATAAATATTATATTTTCACTAAAATAAAAAAAATTTCAAATCACACCCTGACAATCCGATCAGATCGAAAAAAATTTTTCTTCAACTAGTATCAGAGCCAGGCCTATATGTCATAATCGTATAGTCTAATTTAATTTTTTAATCTTTTTTGATCTGATTATGAACTAGATTTTTTAATATGATTAAATCTTGATTTCTTTTGATATCTTTAGTATATTTTATTTTGCTTTTGACTAGAGTATCAGATCAAAATTAGCCCTTGAATCCAGTCTGCTGAAAATCTATTTTAACAAAAATTTTATGTGTAGATTTTTATGCTGAATAAAAATAATTATACATGGATTTAAATCTATTTTTATAAATTTTTGTGGTATAATTTAATTAGAGAATTAGTGTTTGAATTAAGCTCAGATCTGAATCTGTTTGACAGAGTTTCAGATCTAATTTCAGCGATGCATCTACGTATGTTTGATCATATCTCAAATCAAAAATTTTCTATACAATTATACATATATTTTGAATAGATTTCTATATGATTTCAAATTTAAATTAATTAATTATATAATACATAAATTTAGTTTCAAATCTAAATAAATATATGTCTGATACCTTGATCTAATTAGCTTAAATGCATGTCATATTTGATATGATCATGTTCCTATGTGCATGTTTAGATTGTTTGACAATATATATATTGATATAATTAGTATTAAAATTAAATTTCTAATCTTAGTAGCTTAGTACTCAAATTGGATTGATCACCAGGCTGTCCAATCATAAGAGCAAATAGGATTTAAAGATTCTCTCTTTCTATTCGATGGGGTGCTCTTACGATGTGTAGGGGTGCCATGTGATTAAATCTCATGAAAAAATAATAAAAAAAATTAAAATTATTTTAATCATGAATATATTTAAATTAAATCTAAAATAATTTATAATTAATTATAATTTAATAAATAAATTCAAATATGAAAATTATTTTAAGATCTAAATTATAGGTTACATATGATGTAATCGGTATTGATCTAAAAATAGTCATGATATATGTAATGTATATATAATATTTAGATCTGATTTATGTATATTTAATTGTTAAACATAGATCTGAAAATTAGATTTTAGGATCTAAAAATTGTATGACATATGATGTATGCCATATTTGAAATCCTAGTAAAATAGTTTTACGGACAGAAACATACGTTTTACATACTTAATTTGGAACTAAGTGATCTAGATTTGAGAATTGAAAGATGTTAAGATACTTCATAAATCAATGGGCCATGGGTTAGCACAAATCAAGTCTTCTAACTGGGTTAGACCTAGGGTTAGAAATAAATATGGATCAATTAGAAAAATTGATTAAATCTAATCAAGAGTTGAGTTAGATTAGGTCAGAGTTTTTCTAAAATCAACCTCAATAATTATAGTTTGATCAAGTACATATTTTTGACCATACCAAATGGACCTAATTATGGCTCAATGGTTTAGTCCGAATCTTTTGATTGATCGAATTGAAACTAATTGAATAATTGATGTCTATGATAAGTTTGACAATATTGCTTGTCAATATGATCGATTGTTTTAATTGGCAATCCGCTTACCTGATTATTTCGATAGTATCTAAGGCAAGCCGAGGCAGATCCTCCCATCGATCTCACTTATCTGACCAATTCAGTAGATTATGTTTTGATTAGGTCACTAATTGATGGCTCAGTCATGTCTTACTGATGGATGGTCAGGTTGACCGACCATAGTTGGGCCTGATCATTTGTTAGTTAAGTAGGCTTAGTATAATTATGTTAATGGTTGGACTTAATCAAGACTTTCTGTGGAGGTTTTAGCTTACTAAAAAAATTTGGGATAAATTAATTACTAAAATTATTTAAAAATAATTGATTAAGAATCCACTAATAAATGCACATGGGTCGGCCGGTCATAGTCGGACTCATGTGCAGTCTGTGTGGATTCTAGTACCACTAAAAATTAAGTAATTCTTTGAATTAGAGAAAGAGACTACCAATTCATATAAAATAGTAGAAGGACCTTTAGACTAAAGTCCAAATCTTTAGGATTAAATAATTCATATACTAATAGGTCTTCTATTTTCTTTCCATGATAGCTAGTAGTTTATCACTCCGCTCACTGTTGGACAGTGACAAGTTTATGGGATCCAATTTCAATAATTAGTATCAAAAGTTGAGAATAATTCTCGAGCATGAGAGGATCCTATATATGATTATGGATCCAGCATCTGAAGTACCAGCTCCCAATGCAGATGCAATAATTGAAGATACTTATCAGAAGTGGCTAAATGACCGTACGACAGTATGTTGCATAATGAGAGCTACTATGAGTGATAAATTTAGTTATAAATTCATAGATGCTCAGTCAAAAAGATGCTTCAAATGTTGAACAAGACTTTTGGCATACTTGAAAATTTATCCTTAATAGGTCATCAATCCTCTGAGAGAGGAAAGAAAGGAATGGTGCATAAGGATCGTGCTAGGGCTTCTAAGCCCAAACGAACTAACTAGTCTAAAGTAAACCAGAGTCATGTAGAATGCTTCTTTTATAAGAAGATGGGGCATTAAAAAGGAATTATCCTCCATCTAGCTTTCCTTGATTCAAACAAACCTAGGAAGAGATATCAGCAAATGATTGCTAGACAAGGTACTTATATATAACACCTTGTAATTTCTCTATCTGTGATACTACTACTTGAGTATTAGATATTGAAAGTCCGATTCATATCTATAATTCATTGTATGAACTTCAGATTAGTAGAAAATTTAAGAAGAGCGAATGATTCCAGAATATTGGAGATGGAAGAGCTATTCTAGTTCTAGCTATAGAAAAATTTAGCTTGCTCTCAATCCAAATGCCATTATTTAGATGAATGTCATTATTGTTTATCTTTTCTTATGAATGTTATTTCCTTAAACCTTTTAGCTAAGGATGATTATAATTTTTTATAAAAAAATATTGTAATATCATTATGAATGGTGTTATGATTATGAGTAGACAATTGAAGCATGACATTTACATTTTATCACAGTCTGTTAGTGCAATGTATACATCAAACAAACATCTTAAAATAGATAATATCATGGATACCTATCTTTGGCATTGTAGGCTCGATCATATAATAAAATAGGATAAACAGATTATCTAAAAGAAAATCTTCGATATCAATGATTATAAATCATTGTCGACCTATGAATCCTGTCCTTTTGAAAAGATGACCAATTCATCCTTTACTGGAAAGGGTGAATGAGCCAGAGATATTCTAGATCTAGTACATAGTACTGTACGTAGACCTATGAACATAGATGTTAGAGGAGGGTATTACTACTTCATTGCATTCACTAACGATCTATTGAGGTATGGGTATATCTACCTTATGAAGCACAAGTCTGAATCATTAGAAATGTTCAAATGATTCCATAATGAGATAGAAAAATAAACTGAAAAGAGTATTAAAACTCTTCGATCAGACCTAGGAGGTGAATATCTTTTTAATGAGTTTTTGACATATCTAAAGAAAATGAGATTCTCTCACAATGAACCCCTCCTGAGACACCATAGCATAATGGCATCTCAAAAAGAAGGAATCGAATCCTATTGCATATAGTTCAGTCTATGATGGGGTTTGCGAATCTATCGATCTCTTTTAGGGTTATGCACTTAAGACTGCATGCTATGTTCTGAACAACATTCTGAGCAAATTGATCACAAAACTATTAGGTTCCGACCATACAGTAGAAAGTAATTTTAAAATTTTAAATAAATAAATCAATAACTTTATCAAGTAAAACTATCGAGCCAGAATCCAAACCCTAGAATCACCTTGCCAATAACGATCAAAACAAAACAAGCATGCAAATAGATATAATTTTACTTTCACCAAAAAGATGAAGTGGTACATTGGTGTTCTCCATGAGACTCTAAAGTAGAAGTCCTCCAATAGTAATCTACACAAAAGTTAGCCAAGATCCTTCCTAACCGGTGTGCCACTGTAGCCTTATCTTCTCAAGAACACTATCGGCTTCAGACTTATGGTACGATTGCATCAAAGTCCAGTCACCTCCAAGCTTGCCACTAGGATCATATCAAGAAGACACTCTTCAGATATCTTACAACCTAAGATTTGAGTTTTAGGTCCAACACATGGAAAACCAAACCCTATAGCACACAAGCAACAATTGCTAAAAATCTCACCACCCTTCTTGCAAATTTTGCCACTCAATTTTCCCTTACCTTTTCTCAATTTTTTTCAAATTTTTTCTATGATTTCTACATCCCTCTTCTTTGGTTTCAACCCAAATAATAGCAGGTAGCCATGTGGGACATCCCAAATATATAGGGGACCAAACGATGTGTCACGGGATGAAGGGGCGCCAACCTTTGGTGCTCCATTTTCTCATGCGATGAATAAATTCACCATGTATGAATTATGGCACATGAGAGACTTCTCATAGAAAGACTCTCCTTTTTCTATGTGCCATAAAAATCTCACATTAATTTGATGACAAATCAAAGGAGATCAGGTTGAGAAATAAAGGCAACGCATAAAGACAAGTTCCTTCATTAAGAAGGATCCTCCAACTTCACACGGTAAATTGAGGTGGGTGGAATTTATTTTTGGCATGGCTTCTAGTGGGTGTAGAGGAGTCCTTCTCCACTTGAAACTATTTTAAGTTGGATAAAGATCCAATCTAAATTGATCCAATCCCATTAGGTCAAAGGCAACTGGTCTAGGTTAGCTCAAACACTTTGATCTAAACCAATTTAGGAACTTGGGTTAATACAATGTGCTAGCATATCAAATTAACCCATAAAATTTATATTAAACTCTAATTAAATCAGATCAAAGCCAAATTCTAAAGTGTGTGACCCATTAGATTCCAAATCTAGCTAGCAGTGGATCAAGACTTTCGATGTAACCCTAATCCGATGACATTAGGTTATCCGAAGAGTCCCAATCAACTTGAACTCTTCCAAATTGATTTCAAAATTAAATTTTTAATTCTATCAAATTTATAAATTAAGATTGATGTCTAGCAACATGTCATGCTATCCAAAAGCTTTAAAATTTGATGAAAAATATCAAAAATCCTCTAGTGGTAAGTTATCGTGTAATTCAATCCTTCAGTCAAACAACATCCTAGATAAGCTGTGGGCATGAAAATATGTCAAACCTAATCACTTATCTTTATATATCTCAATCTGAAGATGATGATTCAGTTGATGATATATTAAAAAAATTTAATTATCATCCTACTTTGGTCAAAGACTTTCGAATCACCGATCTATGAGATCACATAGGATGTTCGCTCCTCTTATTAGGAGTGATTGATCCCTTATTGATCACTCACAACCTCCATACACTCTTCACCATATCTAGACACCCCATACAAGGATCAAAGAACCAAGTTAGGAAGTGAGCCAAAACATGGATCTAAGTACACAAAGTACCATGGTGATCTCAGGTCAAAGGATCACTTACACAACTCTCACTAGAGAATCATCAGTTGATATGTAAATAAGACTCTATCTGATATTCTCTCATAGGTCTATTCAGTGAACTTATTCTCTAATGAGCACCCATATCCTTGTATTAGTGTCACCACACAAGTGGTTATGAGATCAACCACCCTCATTTCTGAGCATACATAGGATATGCTAGTCTTATCGATATAATTGATCTCCGACTCAATGTACCAATGACTAAAAATATTTTAGATCATAACTATCAAGGATTTAGGTCTCACTGGTGTGATCTTATCATCATTCTAAAATTAATATCCAGACCTATGGGGTTCATTATAATCTTAAGAACAATAAGATGCAGCATATAATGAATCAAAAATACTTATTTATTAATAATATAAATATCAATTATATGAGTCTGAAAGATAAATTATAAAAAATATCCTATTACATCCCATATGCGATGGCTTGTAGGGCATTATTCTTTCAATCTCCCACTTGCACTAAAGCCAATCGTTCCTATACTTGATGCCCATGCTATCAAGGTGACGGTCAAACTGCTGCATTGACAAGGCCTTAGTAAACAGATCTACTATATTATTCTTGGTATCAACTCACTCCACGATCACATCACGTCTTTCGACTATCTCCCGAATGAGGTAGAATCGTCTTAGAATGTGCTTGGATTTATGATGAGACTTTGGTTCTTTGGCTTGAGCAACTATCCCAGTATTATCACAATGAAGGGACACTGGTTGTTCAATCTTTGGAACCACATCCAACTTTATGATAAATTTTTCATCCATACGGCATCCTTAGCAGCCTCACTAACAATAATATACTCAGCCTCAGTGATCGAGCCAGCAACCATTTGCTATTTGAAACTTTTTCAACTTACTGCACCACTATATAGAGTGAACACATCCCCAGATATAGATTTGCTATCATCCATATCAGATTAAAAACTAGAATTAGTATAACCTTCTAGTTTTAAATCAGATCCATCATATATTAGAAAATATCTCTAGTCCTTCTCAAGTACTTGAGTATATTTTTTATAGCTTTCCAATGATCCTTTTCGAGATCAGTCTAAAATCTGCTTACAATGTCCAAAGCATAAGCTCATCATATCTGATGCATAATATAGCATACATAATTGATCCTACAGTCGAAGCATAAAGAATAGAACTCATTCTATTTCTCTCTTCGGATATCTTAGGAGACATCTTCTAAGAGAGTTGTATGCCATGACTTATAGGCAAGTAACCTCTTTACTTCCTTCCATGTTGAACCTCTTCAACACAAGGTCAATGTACCTAGACTGAGATAAGCCTAGCATCCTTTTTGATCTATCTCTATAGATCTTTATACCTAATATATAAGATGCCTCACCCAAGCCTTTCATGAAAATTTTGTGATAGCCAAGTCTTGACCAATTGCAACATCAAGATATCATTCCCAATGAGCAGTATGTCATCCACATACAAGATCAAGAAGATAATAGCACCCACTATTCTTCTTGTATATACAAGGTTCAATCATATTTTGATGAAGTCAAATGATTTGACTGTCTCATCAAAATGGATATTCCAGTTCTTCGATGCTTTCTTTAATCCATAATAGATCTATTCAGCTTGCATACCTGATTAGCTCTCCTACTTGAGATAAAATCCTCTGGCTAAGTCATATAACTTCTTCAAGTTTTTTATTGAGGAAGGCAATCTTGACATCCATCTGCCAGATTTCATAGTTATGGTATGCTGCAATAGCAAGCATTATCCGAATAGACTTGAGCATGGCTATCGATGAAAAGATTTCTTCATAATCAACATCTTATTTTTGTCTGAAACCTTTTGCCACCAACCTGGCCTTATAGGTCTCTACCTGGCCATCTACTCCAATCTTCTTTTTAAAGATCCATTTGTATCCTATTGGGGTCACACCCCCAGGCGCATCAACCAAAATCCATACTAGGTTGGCATACTGGAGTCTATTTTGGATTTCATGATATTGAGCCACTTGTCAGAGTCACTACTCATGATAACTTTCGAATAGGTTGTAGGTTCATCATTCTCAATGATGTGGGATATGTTGTCATTCTCAATGACAAACCTATACTTGAATGGTACATTACGCACTCTACTCGACCTTCAGAGAGAAGGTGTGTGAAGTGGCTGTGCCTCAACAATGAGCACATCTGGTTGAGAATAATTTTGTGAATCCTGAATAAATTGTAGGTTTTGAACTTCGTCAAGTTCAACAGACTTTCCACTACCATCTTCTTAGATAAACTCTTTCTCCAAGAAATAGCATGCCTACCAACAAACACCTTTTATTGAGTAGGATCATAGAAGTAGTATTCTATACTCTTCTTAGGATAACCTACAAATCTGTATTTTTCTGATCTAGTATCCAGCTTATGTCCATCAACATTTTTTACATAAGTCGGCAACCCCAAATCTTAAGATACTTAAGATTGGATCTTTTTTCTTTCATATTTCATATGGAGTGCTAAAACAGACTTAGAAAGTACTTTATATAAATATATGCTATAACCTCGAGAGCATATCCCCAAAAGAATATCGAAAGATCTGTGAAACACATCATGGACCGCACCATATCTAATAAGGTACAATTTTTTCTTTCGTAATTCTATTTAATTGTGGAGTATAAGGAGGTGTCTATTGAGAGAGTATTTTATTTATTTTAAATAATCAAAAAAATTACTAGATAAATATTTCTCTCCTCGATCAGATCAAAGAGTTTTAATACTTTTATCAGTTTGTTTCTCAATCATTCTTTGATACTCTTTAAATTTGTCAAAGATTTTGGATTTGTATTTCATTAAATACACATATCCAAATCTAGACCTATCATCAGTAAACATGATAAAGTAAGAGTATCCACCTCTGGCTTGAGTCAATATTGGACCACACACATCAGTATGTACAAGATCCAAAATATCACTTGCCCTTTCTCCATATCCTATAAATGGAGTCTTGATCATTTTTCTCATGAGGTAAGATTCACAAGTTCCATATAATTCATAATCATAAGGATCAAAGAATTTATCTTTGTATAACTTGTTAATTCTTGACTCATTTATATGGTCAAGTCGGTAGTGCTAGAGGTATGTGACATTCAGATCCTCTTTCTTTTTTTCTTTATATTATCAATATGAAATACATTATCATTAAGTAAAATAATAAAAGATCATTATCAACATAAGCACTCCCATAATATTC
>KE505300.1:357957-368841 GCA_000441515.1 Elaeis oleifera | reverse complement strand
ATCTAACCCTGAAACCCTAAATCTAGTTCCTACATAATTACCATTCCAAGTATACATCTAACATGTCCAATTAATTTAACATCAATATACTACCAACTTATATCCAATCCCCGACCAATAATATTAATTAATTAATTAATTATTGAATAATTTTGTAAATTCAAAATTTTAATGTCCAAATCATTTTTATCCTAGAATTTCCTATCCTACCCTAATTATAAATTAGTTAAATAAAGAATTAGGGTTTACCTTGATTTAGGGACTAAAGCCAAGAAAAAGGCAGCAGTATCTAGCAACTTAGACTGATCAAATTTGAGTGGATTATGAAACAAGAGCCCAACTAAAGCAAAACATAATAGAGACCTTGATAATGAAGTCCATTGATGTTCGAGGAAGGTTGGGATGGATGTTGACATAATAGGTGGTTATCGATTTGGTGATCCTCGGCTAGGGTGGGTAGAGGAACAAAAGAGAAGGAGAGATCCTTTGCCAGGGTCCACTAAAGTGCATAAAGAGAGAGAGAGGACCGATTTTCATCTCCTCTTAGAACATAAGAAAAGAGGAGGTAGGGCAGCAACATGGTGGTGGGGATGGTGGTCAAGGACTGAAAGACCGACGATCGATGGCAATGGTGGATGGGTGGCCAATGATGGCAAATACCCAACCAAAGGAAACATGGATCATGACTCAAAACAAGGGAGATCGGTTTCAAAATATGGCTTGCTTGATGAGGAGCTAGGCCACAATATTGACCATGATTTTTGAAGAGAGGTAGGCGGAGGTCCAACAAGCACCAACATCATCAAGAAACAAGGGACGAAGAAGCAAAGCTGAAGCGGGAGAAGTTGAATCTAGTTAAATCTTAGTGATTCACTATGAGATCCCGATCAGCGATGGAGAGGATGCCAGTGAAGTGAGAGGTAACAATGCGTTAGCATCAGTAACGAGGCGGCTATAGCAGGGTGGAGCAATTTTTCTCTTTCGTCTTTCCTTTTCTGGCAATTGTGATGGACTCATACATCAAGAGGCGGGACGGAGCTTTATAGAAAGGGAGGCTAAACCCAGGCTCCACGCCCTCTTGGGACTGACTCCCATCGGGAGTCATTGAGTCTTCGCCACAGCAGCCCTCACGTGAGGGGCATGCCCAACCTTTAGGCCAAGTTCAATGAAGTCAGGCCGGTCCGCTAGACCAGGTCTCATAGCGGTATTTCAAAGAATCATGTAAGAAGAAACCACAAAAGAAGATGAAAGAATTTATCGAATCAAGTGCTCTCTCTCTACCGAGTTGCATCTTCAATAACCCAAGATGATAATCAACATGCCTTCCCCCAGTAGTTTATGTTAAATACATTGAAGAGAAACTAAAATTGATGTGGCAATAGATAAAGAAAATTCTTGCGAAATATGACATTTCAAATTAGGGGCATTTTCTGGATCATATCTTCTGATGCCTCCAAGAGGATTAACAATAAATGTAACAATTCTGGACACTCTAGTAGTAAGCATGCAATCCAAGCATCCAACGTAAGAAAATGATCTGGTTGATTCTTTCCTCATGCTTAAGCTTACTCAAATAATATACAATTCTTCAGCCACTTTTATGGCAGCTATTTTTTTCTTCACCATTGATGCACATTGGAGAAAACAATATCAGCGCTGACAGCATTGTCAAATATGCCCGTCACCAAATGATATAGCACATCTGCAGAGGGATAAGCAGATTGTCATCAACAAACGTCTAAAATGAAATTCAAGAACTAGATACATGCTAAAAAAGCAAAACTTAAAGCGAATCATTTAAAATGCCAAAGAGTAGGACAAACAAATAGGTTTGCTAAGCCCCAATGGTAGGAAGGCAATCCTACAATTATCAAAAGTCTGAGCAACCATCATGTATCATAAAATCTACAAAAGATTATTTCTTCAAATAAGAGGCCCTCGGCAGGTTTTGACAAGAGAAATCTGATATGAATTACCATTTGTCTAGGCTCCTCTTCTATCTCCCCAGATCTGAGTCAGAGACGTAAGTTTTCCCACTGAGCATAGGAACTGATTTACTTACAAACTAATGAACAAAGTGCAAAAAAGAAATACAGGTGAAACAGGTGCATATCCTTGCCTAGAGAACTAGTGCATCTTGGAAATTAGAAGAAAGAAAAGGTTATTAACATTTTGTTTTGGACATGAGGAAAACAAACATATCTTGTGCCTGGGAATTAGCCAAAAAAAATGGTAATTAATATATTTTCGAGATAATGAAAAATAGGGATGGCAACAAAGCCCAAACCCACGGGTATCCGATCCGGCCTGGCCCGATTGGATCAGATAGTCAACGTGTTGACTAGGTTTGGGTCCAGTTTGGGTAAAACCCGAACGCTTAATTTTGGGTTTGGACCGGGACTGGGTAGTTATGCACCCAACTCAATATCCGATTCAAACGATTTTAGTATTTTAAAATATATATATATATAATATTAAATATATTTTATCAATTATTATCTACTAGTTACTAAATCCTAACTTATTCATGAAAAATATTCTAGCCAAATAAAGACTAAAAAATATTCATGCAATCACAAGATATACCAACATAATTATTATTTTTGGTATATTTTAAATTTGAACTTAAATTTCAAACATCGGCTATTGATAGCAGGTTTAATTGTTGTTTAAGTATTTTTAGAACTTGAAACTCAAATGTGCTTTTTTTAAATGATGTTTATATTTTATTTACTTCAGAGGTGTTGGAACTAAATGTTGTTGTTGATTGTCTTAGTCAATTAAATTTATAATGTAGTTGAATTTTATTTAAATTGAATGTGGAACTAAATATTGTTGAACTAAGTATTGTTGAATTTTATTTTGATTGAACATGAAACTAAATATTATTTAATTTTATTTGTTTAAGACATGCATGATTTGTGAAATGGTAATATGGCTTTAAAGTTAATAGAAATGAAAAAAAATGCTCAATATGACTCAAGTGGGTTTGGGATAGGTAAACCCGAATTATCCGATACCCGATTGAGATAGGTTGGGGCAAAAAAATCCAGTCCCGATAATGTTTGAACTAGGTTTGGGTAGATTATTGGGTATTTGGGTTTGGATAGTTAAAAATCCATCCCGAACACAGTCCGATGCCATCCCTAATGAAAAACCAACATCTCCTATGCCTTGTGAATTAGCGGTTAAGGATGTCAACATGTTCTACATTAATTGAAAACAAACAATGTTTTCAACATAAAATCAGCATTACCAAATGACATATTGTTACCAATTCCCTGATATGATGTGCTTTTACAATAAAATGGCTGCATATCTGTCAAATACTTTGCAGGGGAAAAGCCCGGATTTGATGATATAAGAAGCAAAATGAGGTTCAAGTAAAAGATACTAGTTCTTTGATGTTGTAAATAATGGTTAGACTTCAGATATTAAGAGAGATGATATTAAAGTATTTTTTCTTTTTTCTTTCTTTTTTTGGGAATTGACACACTACTATCTGAACCTTGTTTTCACCATAATACAAGTCGAATAGTGCAGACAGTTGATTTTGATAACAAATTTCAGTCATGACATTCACAGACCTTATCTAAAAAGAACAAATATATCATATAGCTCCAGATATGCCATTAGATTAGAACTTTCAAGAAACAACAAACCAAACAAATAAACTATTGTTCCATATTACAACTCACACAATGAAAAAAATAAATAACTTGGCTAATTGTTTCACTCATTAAAAATGGCATGACATGTGGCAAGAGTGAGTTTCAAGGCACAAAATACTAGCTGGTCCTGCTTGATATTCTAGTATCATCAGAATGTAAGAATGACATTTATCCAAAAACAATATTGTCAAGACAGAGCACCAGGAAACCAAAAGGACTGGGCCAGAGAGCAATGCAAGGTGATTGTTAGGCTTTCCCTTGTAACATGCAAGTTTTAAAAATTAAAAAAAAATCCAATGCAAGAGCTCAAAAGCAGGTAAATATGAGGTTAGCATAAAACACCAACTATACAGTTAACGATAATTGGAGAAACCAAAGTTCCATCTGGTTCCGAGCATAAGTTCATTTTTGACATCTAAGCCTGTTATACTTTGAAAACTTTTAAGTGCTAAAGATATTAAACGGTTAGGACAAATTTTCCACTTTATACCTAGGCAATTGTCTATGACTTCTGCTATGATACTGCAACAAGTACTTGGAATGAACAGACAACAGGGTGTCAGTAAGATACATGAGGGATAGGGGGTTCATTTGGGGCTTTGATGCCCCATTCCACATCCACATTTCCAGAAAAAACCCAGACTGGGTGCACATTGTGGTACCTGCTGGGGTACATAAAGAATAGAAAAAAACATTCTCATCTACATTCTTTCAACTTCCTCTGATCAATTTTCAACAATATACAAAACATGTCCTGCTATTCCTCTTTTGACATCCCCAAACAACCCAAACTGAACATTTTAGTATCATGACCCATCTTCACTCAGCTCCCGTTAGCAATAACTAGATCAATATATATGGATCACACATGAGAAGCAGGTAATAGCCGGAATCCCATCCAAGGACTGCAACATGGTGAGGTTGCTAGCTCTAGAAGGAAAGACAGACTCCTACGGAAGAAAAAGGGATAGTTGGGAGCTAATAGCTGAATTGTGCTAGGTCAGGAAAAATAAGAAGGGTCATGGAACCGAATGGAACTGAGACCCACATGGTGCAGAACTCAGGGGGTGCAGACACACCCAAAAAGTTCCCACTACAGTAGTATAGATATCCTCATCAAACAGAAGTCCTTATTGGGAGTTGACCTTCAAGCACTTATAGGATCATGGTATGTTTATTTACTTCTGGAAATGCACAAACCTTGGCATGCGGAGTATGATCCTTTTGACCCAACTGTCAAATAAACCTAAAAATCAGATCTTCAAGCATCAGCTCTAAATCGTTGCTATACAAGCTAAAAATCAGATCTTCAAGCAGCAGCTCTAAATCATTGCTATACAGTCAAAGCTTCCCATAGCTAAACAGATGTAGGATAGTCATACAGCTGCACCTCTGTATTTGTAAATATTGACACAAAGTCATAGTAAATAAGAAAAACCTTCTCATAAGCGGAGGGCACAATAATAACCAACAAGCCTAGTCCCATCTGTAGCTCAGTTTGCAACACCATTAGCCAAGGTGCATACATTACACATTCCACGTGGTGTAACTGGTGTTTAGTTAAGCTTCATAAAGAATCAAACTTTCAGTTAACCTCTAAGGTCCTCATAAATTTAAGGGTTTATTCATACCTAACCCTTTAAAATGAATACGCTATTTAAAGAAAATTATAAAGAAGAACAGCATTGTTTCCCAGCTTATGAACAAGCCAGTCACCTCAAGTAAGAAAAGCTGCTACCAGAAATCATGACCACGTATCCTCTAGTGCGGGGATTGCTTGACCTGTTGCAAAACATACCTGCCTCTATATGTCCTGATAGCTAAATATGAAGTCCTTATTCAGGGGATTTGTTCATTGCATCCTGTAGAACCTATATAATGGACTTTCAGTTTCCTATAACTTCATTTAACTTCTCCATACAACGAAATCCTTCAAGCCTCTTTTGAATCTACATAAGCTCTCTCTTTATTAACTTCCACTTCACCATTGGAAAAAAAGCGAAACCTATTTTCAGATATCAAGACAAATAAAATGTAGGCACCGCACATCATTGTTTTGTTTGGTCTTTGTAAGCTGCCACCTGGTTCAGGTTTCTTCTATCTCAAAGACAACAAATTATTGTTTGCATGAGAGGGAGGGAGGGAGGGGAGGGGGAAAGGGAGAGAGAGAGAGAGAGACTAGAAGCAAAACAAAGATAAACAGTTCTTTCTTCTATTTTTTTCATCTTTACCTTTATTCCTTGCTCCGCTAAAAAAATCTTCTCGTTTGTTACCTCCAGTCTCAAGATGGACCAAGTAATATATATCATAAATCATGCCATCAAATTGGGATGATTTGTACCTTGGGGCTATTATTGGTACACTGCCCAAACTGACTTTGGACAGTATCCCAATTTAGGTGGATTCCAACCATGAAGCTCCTATGATTTTAAGATGGTCGCTAGGTTTTAACTATGAAGACCTTGCTAAAGAAATATAATTTTCTTAACTTGGAACCAAATCATGAAATCAGAGGGCACCATAGATCTAGAGACTCATAAGTCAGAGAAAAACTTATAATAACATATTATTCTACAAATATGCTCACGGGAACAAGAGATAATAGCATGCACAAATAAAAGCATGGCTTCAATTATCACCTAAGGTGCAAAAGGATTAATAAAAAATGAATAGCTACTTGGAGAAGCTTTCAAGGAAATAAAGAAATTCCAAGAAATATATGGGACAATGAAATGATTGTTATCACCAATAGATAAGTACTAGCTGGCCAAAGAGTTCAGTGCAAAGAAGACAGGGAGAGTAAATAATGAATAGATGGGGAGAAATACCATTACAGAGTCCTGTAAATCATTGATTTCTTGAAAGAGGGAGTTGTGAGCACTCCTTGACAATACTAAAGATTAGAGGAACAGCAAGAAAATTTATTCATATTCTTCTAACCTTTATGAGAAATGGAGAAAAGAAAAGGCGATAAGCCCACGGAATGTGAGATTATGTCAGGGCCTTGCTAAGCTCATGAATATGAAAGAGAAATTACCAGGCGTACACATTTATCTTGGGTGCTTTTGAATTTGGCAATGAGCACACACTCCTCATATAAAGTGAAAGAAAGAATAATATGCATGCTTGCTTTTGAGGAACTAAGGACTAGGGTTAATTGCAGTTTCCTCATGCATGAGTTCAAGGAGATATGATGCAGGAAGATTTCTTATCAAAATTTCATTTTAACTTTCCTATATATGATTGATGGGATCCTTTCAGTTTGTTACGATGTAAGGTTCGAATTTTCAGCTGAACAAATCCATTTACCGAAATGGACTGATTTCGGCTTGTACTGGGTGAAAGTTGCCCCAAAAGCTTGATTTTGTCCATTCCAGTGGTTTCCATCAATTTGGCTGTAATACCCAAAATGTAAAAAAAAACCCACTTAAATTTAAAAAAAAATGGACCAGCACATGCAATGCATGTGCTGGAAATTAGCATGGAAAGGGGATCGCACGCTGAACTCCCGATGGAGTTCTTCACGGATTAAAAATCCTAAAATCCTTAGGATTTAGAGAATAAATCAAACTCTAAGTCTTCCCTCAAAAATCTAATTAAAGGATTCAACTTCTTAGGTTTTTTCCACACAAATCGCCATCAAGATCCCTTGGTTTCTCCCTATTCACCGGTGCTTCTTCCTTGCTTTGGCCATCGGAAATCAGATTAAACCCATCAAAAGCTAGGTAAATCTCTTCAATCCTTCTCTTTCAATCTTCTATAGGATTTTAAGCTTGAATTTGTGCCGATTTTCTGCCGAAAATTTCTTGAAATTTTTTTTGATTTTCCTAATTCTGTTCCACCGCTGTTTTGCTGTGTTCTTCAGCGTCGTTTGCCGTCGCCGGTCACCGAATTGGCTGGCAAGAGGTCGCCAAGGACTACCCCTCCGACCTTGAGGGTCGTCGATGGGGGGGGTTGCCATTCTAGCTTGGGAACATGGGGAGCAAGAGCTCCCCTATTCCGTGAATGAAGAAGATAGGACGCACGGGTCCTCTATTCCATGAAAAAAAAGAAAGAAAAGAAGAGTTTCTATCTCTTCCATATCTCCCTGCTCTGAGTCTTAACCCCTATTTTCTCTCTCTAAAAGTTTAATTTCTCTTACTTTCTCTCTTTAAAATTTCTCTCTCTAAACTTTCTCTCTCTTGATGGATTTCTCTCTCTCAAAGTTATCTTTCTAAGATTAGCCCAGTGAATAACTTCCTTTTGACGATTTTGATCGAGTTTAGTGAAGGATCCGATCTTAAGTGAGGTTTTGATTTGGGATTTGTTTAGATTTAGTTTAAATTAAATTAATGAACGAATATAATTTTGAATAATAGATTCTGAAGGATCCCCTCAAAGTTAATCAATCTATTCATTCAGTATTCTGCAAAAAGTAATGAACTATCTTCTCGAGATATTTCATATTTATTTTGAAAGCAAATATTAGTCCTTAAATTATGCATGATTTATGAAACTATGTTTTGAATGAAAAGTAACTTCTGAAATAATACTATTTATTGATTATGCATATGTTTAGTGGAATTATAAAATCTGTATGTTATTTGCAAAAACGTTTGATATGGATCAAATTTATACTCTCAGCCTAACTATGTTTCAGTGGACCCCACCAATGGGGATTATACATTGGTTTTGACCCTGCCAATAGGGGTTATACGTTGGTTTTGACCCTGCCAATGAGGGTTATGCATTGATTTTCGATCCTGCCAATAGGGATGGTGCAGTGACTTTTAATCCCGCCAACAGAGGTTAAACGTTGGCCATAGTCAAGGCTATTGAGCTATGTGTGTTTTGATTCAAATCGAATTTACGATTATATTTGTATACGAATGTTTGAAAGGATTTGATTTGCTTTGACTAAGCATGAAATATGTTCTTATGTTTATTCATGGCATTATGTTTCAACATTATATAATATCTGAAATGTCTAGTTAAGATATTCATTATTTACTGGGCTATCAAGCTCATCACCCTTCTCTTTATTTTTTAGATTCAGATAATTAAATTGTGAACATGGGTATTATTTTTGAGAGAGAGATTTAGATGCGAGACTTGGCACCATCAGCTTCATTAAACTTAGATCCATTTTTATTATTTTAGTGAAACTTTATTTGATGTAAGACATTTGATTTAGTTGTTTAAATTTAAAGTTGAATTATAATTATTAAAATTTTATTCTACCATGATGTATTGATATCGTGATAAGATGCCTTGCATGCTTGTGAAGAGAGTTCTTCATAAGTATGAAGCAGTTGCCATTACCCCTGGTCCACATCTCGAGTCGAGGCCATGACATTGGCAATTTCAGTTTCCAATCAAAAAAAGACTGAAATTAACCATAAGTTCTGTTTTGGTTATATTTTATTTAATACCGTATATGGTTATTTATCCATTTCGGTAATTACATTGGCTGTACAGCATCAAGTTTAGGTGGTTTCTTTCTATTTCTTAACTTTAAAGAGGCAACGTTTACTTATAGATGATAAATGTAACCCTTAACAGGTTAAATCCTCCAGCAGTTGCCCTGTTCCAATAACTTAATGTAAATGGTTAAATTCAAAGCAGCCCACAGCAGTGACATCTTTCTAACAAATAACCATACAAGTTGGATGACACACTAAACATCAAATCTTTAAGATTCAAGGATTCAAATTAATGATAGAGCATATAAATTGAAGTTCCAAACCATTGAACATAATCTATACAATAAAAGATATCTAGAAGCCAAAAATCATATGTTTTGGAAATCATCAACTTAAGCATCAAGGAATGAAAAAATGGGTAGTTTAATAGGATGATACTATGCTTTTCCATGATCCAATCATCAAAGCTCATTGAATTCAATATACCCATGTTTTCAGATATCTAGAGAATAATCAATGAAGTGGATCTTCAATTTATGTGCCCTATCATATAATTTTTCACATTAGTACAATTAATGCTATTATTTTGTATGCAACTGATGTGTATGTTAAAGACATCCAAAACATATGATTTTCTATTTCCACCTATTTTAAAGGTTTAGGTCAAACTCAATAGTGTGGATCTTCAATTTGGGTGCCCCATCATTGTTTTGAACTAGTTAAATCTTTAGTCAAAGATCTAATCTTTAATCTATAGCTCATTTCATAACTACATACGTCTATATTATATATATTAAAATGGAGGCATCAGCCTCCATCTGCCACGTGTATAGTTTTCCCACGCACCGTCTGCCATGTGTTCTTTTTTTTTTTTTTGGCTTCGAACCTTCCACCTCCCCCCTCCCATTGGTCAAAGATGGGGAGGATGAGGGGGGCGCAGCGGAGGGGGCACGAGGATGGAGATCTCCGCCGCGATCTCTGATGCCATCTCATTGGCTACGACCTCAGGCCTCGCCTTCTCCACCAAACTCCTCGCCTGCCCCTCCCCAACCCTCGCCCTCTCCGTCGCTCCCCCCACCACCGTCCGCTCCGACCCCTATCGCCCCCTGCGTGTGAGCTCAGGTGGGTGCTTCCAAGCCTTGGGAACTGATGAGGAAAGGACAAAGTATGAAGGAAGCATCAGGAGCATCAGCCAGCAGTCGAGTCGGCTCGAACTCTGAAAGAACCGGCTCGGACAGCAGACAGAGAGTTGTGTTTCTGACACCAGTGCATGACACAGCTGTCAAGCTGGCTTGACTATAGGTCAGCTGGCTCGGATCCAGATCGAGCCGGCTCGAACCCTGAGAAAGCCAGCTCTAACAGGAGAACCGAAAGCAGCGTTTCCTGGCACACTGCAGGAAGGCGTGCCGGAGCCGGCTCAGATCCTGACAGAATCAGCTCGACAACACAGACAGAAGACTTTGGGATTCTATTTGGTCTAGAATTGGATTCAATTCTAGGGCTTAAGACCTTGATTTTAGAGGTCTTAAGGAGCTAATTCAAGGATTAGACTAGGGGTTTAGTCTCATGGATGTGCAAGGCAAGACATGAGTGTACATGGGCCTAAAAATTGTACCAAATTGAGTTAGCTGAGAGAGTTTTTGGTTTGGATCAAATTGACCATATATATATACATTTTGTATATGGTTTTGATCGTATGGAATCAAAATAGAAGCCTTTTCTCCCTGAATTGCTCTCTCTCCTTCTCATGTTTCTCCTTTCCTCTTCCTTACGCCTAGGTTCTTCTAGGCCTGATCTGATCCGCCATCAAG
>KE505300.1:324027-336463 GCA_000441515.1 Elaeis oleifera | reverse complement strand
ATATATTTGAAGATAAAATTTTTTGGATAATTTAAGATATATAAGAAAATTTTAAAATAACTTCTTATGTTCTCCAAAAATTGAATAAAGTTTGTAAGGGAAACATCATTTTTGAAGTTGTTGGTCAAAGATAAGTCCAAAGCTATTTTGTTTTGGTAAAAGTTTGTAGAGATGATGATACCCATGATAATATAATAATATAATAATACATAATATGATAGTAAATATTATTAATTCAATAATATTTGTTACTATCGGGGAGTCGAGCTGGCTCAGACTGCTGAGCTGAAATCAAGAGGGAGAAAGAGAGATGATCCCAAGACAGCTAGTCGAGATCTTTGGATTGGATGTTGGTATTGAATCCTCAATCGATCCCTCAAGCTAGATCCTACAAAACTATCAAAAACAAAAAAGTCCTCATGCTGGGGGGTTCCTAATGGTGGATCCTCCAATGCCTAAGCTAGTCTCCCATAGAAGCAAATAGAAGAGGTCTAAGCTTTGAAATAGAGCTTTAATAATGGAGTTGAGTATGAAGTATTGTAGATTGAAGTAAAAAATGGAGAGTGGAAGCTCAGAGGATGTCGTATGGAGGATGGAGATCGGAGATTGAGTCAGAAGAACTCCGAGCTCTGTGGAGGAGATAGATTCTAGATCGTATGAAATCAATCTGTAAGAGAAAGCATGCAACATGAATGTTTACTTACCTAAAGATCTTGAGCAGAGGTTATGAAAACATGCTCTAGCTGTTAGAGAATAATAACTCAATATTTCAGAATTTGTTGAGATTACGGACCTCACTGAGTAGAAGAGGAAGTGGAGCAACGAGATGGCTAGTTGCATGTCGTCTTGTTGATAAAAGACTTTGGAGCTCCTCCAGCATGATCGTAAAAAACCATGTGATAGAAGCTGAGTTGTTGTTCTACCATATTCCATCAAGGATATGTGTCGGGCTGCTACTGGATTGCCAGCATCATAGTGGATGGTCCATCCTAGGTGTATCAATATTATAATATAATATATTATATTATTCTTATAATATAATATATTATATTAATTTATAGCCACATACCAATTATAGTAATATTATCATATGATTAGTAACAATTAATGATCATATTGTTATTTTATAATATGTTATGATAATTATAATATGATATTCTATTATAATATGTTATATTATACTATATAATATTTAAAATCATATCTCATTATACTGTTATTATATTATCTTATTATAACAAATTAATTATATTATAGCAATATTTTATATTGCTATAATAGATAATATTAAATTAGTAGTATTATTATAATATTATAATATTTGAAATATATTTTATATTATATTTATTATTTACTACATTGTTTGGATTAAAATATTAAAATAAATAAGTTATAAATTAAGAATAGTTCTTTTTGATAGTATAAATAATTAAATAATTAAAACACTATGTAACATCATTTTTTTTGGATAAGACGGAGTACCCATACAAGTTTAATATGAATATAATCAAAAGAGCTAGATTAAAGGGAGCTACACAAGCACAACCACTACATCAGCCTATAACACTCTTCTTGAGTGCTCGACTACAAAAGTGGCAATGTAGTTCGTTGTGCTATTTGCCTTATGCTAAACATGGCTTATGTTCATGAAGGCATGTTCTCACACCAATCTCCAAATATCCTATGTGTTGCCCAATGAGACAATCAAAGAGAGGGGGTGAATTGAGTTTTTAAAATTTTTAATTTAAACAGATATATGTACAATTGAAATCAATTATCTAAAGGTATAGTGGAAGTAATGAATAAATATATAGAGCTATGAAAAAATAAATAAAGTAAAGCAGAAGAAATCAAAGCCACAAACAAAGACCAAGTTTTATAGTGATTTAGTATCAAACACATAATCTACATCCACTCACCAAGCGATCAATTGGGAATTTTAACTATAATCACCAAGATTACAGTCAAATTATTTTGTTAGGCTCATAATTAAACTCAGGTAGTTTTCTTAGATACACCAACCAAAATCTTTTTCAAAGCCACTCTTAGGCTTATGTACAATCTAATTCAAGACTTGGATGAGCCTATCTTTCAAATTTTAATCTCGATTAAAATTTATAATAGTAAAAAATTGAATATAATTTAAAACACAAACTAAAAACTCCTTAATAAGCAAATAAAAATATCGATGAAGCCCAAGATGAAGAGATGAGAAGCTTTTCAATCCATGTATCCTTCATGAAGATTTTGAGTTGACTCTGGAATATTAGCATCAGATGGCATACACCTCGAGTCAATTTCAAAAAAGTTTGAGTTAACTCTCTCAGAAAAGACAAAAAGCAAATTTTCTAAGTACAGACCTCGAGTCAACCCCTTAAGACTTCAAGTCAACTTGAAGATATCGAATCGACTCTAGATCTACTCGAGTCGACTCCACTGTAGCTAACAACTCCAATGGATAGTTTTTTAGAACTATAATTTTGCACAGAACATCTCCAATGGCTAGTTCTTAACTCTCAATGGCTAGAAATCTATTTTTGGATATTCTAACAAGGATATATGGGTGCCAAAGTTTTAATGAAGTGAGAGAATAAAAGAGAATACAAGAAATAAGAGAGAAGTACATTGAAAGGCTAAAATTTTTTTTAAGCATTTAATGAGCATTCAAGAAAAAAGCTAAATTCCAACCATCTGCTTCTTGAGCATTCAAGCCTTTTCAAGAGGAAGATCTGTTCCTTTGTGGATGGGTGGCTACATGGTGGCCTTATGGTCACAAGAGTTTGGGGCAACTACATCAACAATAGAAGCTACACCTTACTCAAATGTCATATGCGTTGAAGTTTAATGTTGGGGGCATTATCATCTTAATTATGCATGGACATCCTACACGGTATGAGTTCTTCATATGATCAAAGATCCTTATGTAGATTATAGGAAATATGGATATCAATGCTATATAAAGAATCTACTAAAAGGTTGAAGAGATAATAAATTCAATTTGAAAGTGGAAATAATAAATAGTATTATAAATCTTATCTAATAAGAAGATAATCTACTAAAGTTTTGACTAAGAGGCTAATACAAATGACAGTGCCCTACTATGATGGACTCTGCTCTAAAGATCTCTTATAACATTTTTAGTCTGTCCCACATCTCCCGAAAAGCTTGGGATGCTAGCTCAAAAGCAATGATCTTGTTGAAGTGAGATGCAATTGAGACTTGCACTCTTCTAACTCTAGCTGAGTTGCATCTAAGGCCAAAATTTTCTTATTATGGTGCTTCAGCTTTGTTTGTTCTTTCTCCAAGAGTTGTATCTCTTAGAAACATTGGTTAGCTTTGCTTTAAGAGAAGCGATCCAGTCCTTCCATGTATGCAATATATCTTGGACTGATATGTACACATATAGGGTAGGCCTATTTTCTTCGTCCAAGGAAGTAATCTTGTTCTCTAGCTTGTTGGTATGGTTGGTTATGGTCTACTTCCTTGGTCAAATTGGCCAATGGATAGTGAATATCATAAATTTTGGCAAACCTATATTGAGAACATTAGCCTTATCTATCGAGAGGTAGGTTGAATGCTAAAAAATATTGATGTGAGATTCATGGCCAAGCCAATAATGGAAAGTATTTAACAAAATATTATAATATATTGTGAAAGGCACATGAGAAATTAAAAGTTAAAAAGTCATGCTATTCTATTACTTTTAGTTAATACATTTACACAAGCATGAATACAAGGTTGATTGGACTAATATGCTTAAGGTGCTCACTTCACTCTTAACTTAGGCTAGCAAATTGTTCACCATCTTTGGTCCATCGAAGCTTTAGCATAATCTAATATTTTGCCCACCACACTTCATTGTCAATTGTGGTGGAGGTAGAACTAGTGTAGTGGGCTTAGGGCTTAGGCATAGACATAGTTGATAAGAGTGAAAATGCAAAAGGGTCTACTTGGACCAACCTAAAAAAGATAAAGGCATAGGATTAGCTAAAGGCTGGTTAGAAAGATGCTGACTTACTAATTTCGAAATCCTAAACCAAACAAACTACAAGAAAATATACCTTTGGTAAGGACAAAATTTCTTACAAAAATCTCAAATATCCTTGCCAAACATTATTGATGAGGACAAAAACTCCTCACTATGTCCTAGCCTATGTGGTCATTATCTATTCTTTTAAGTGAAGATAAACATAGTTCTCCCAAAATTTAATTTTTTTGGCAATGACATTTATCGTCACCAAATAAAAACATCTTTGCCAAGAATGTTTTGTTAAAAATAATTATTTATAAATATTAACATTTTGATCAAGTAGGCCCAGCTAAAACAAATAAAAAATATAATTTGTTTATAAATTGATACTATTAGCTTGAATTAGCTTCATTTATATTTTATTTATATGAGGATAGTCTTCGTCTAATACTACATTTTGGCATGGATAATTCTCTCACAAACTTGTAATTAACACTCTTTTGGCCACACAAATCTTTACCACAGGTCAAAGTATGGAGTTCATAATGAGGACTATTCTAGTAGAAAGTTTTCGGATGGTGATGAGAACTATCTCTATGGTAATAATGATCCTTGCACCTAAGATTCTCCAAAAGAAGGTGTAATTATATCAAAAACTACTTGCCTATCAATATGCAGAAAACAGACTATATCCATATCTTTATAATACCCAATAATAATACCCCCAACAACCAACAATAGGGCATTTAGGACCCATCAACCTCCTAAATTGAGGCAAAGCAAGCTCAAACAACCTTGTCTTAAGAACAAATTACTAACGATCTATGTTTATAGATTAAAGACTTCACATAGTTGACAAAAGAGGTCCTAGTAGCCCAATGATAGTTCCAAGCCAAAATATGCATAACTAGGATTGGAAAAGTTTAGATGATCCCTGGTCAACCTCAGCCTCAATACCAATAGAAGAACCATTCTCTTAATATGGTACAGAAGTAAATGGTTCAGCTGAAAGAGCACTAGTAGAAGCAACGACATTCTTAATTAGAGACACAAACATGATGGGTAAGAGACAGATTATCGGATTGATCCTATGACATATTAGACTGATCAACAAGAATAGAAGCAGCACCAAAGTGCTCGATATCTACTGGCCACCTGACTACTTTCTATCTAAGAGAAAAAGACATCCAATACCAAGATGCTGAAGGATGACTAATAGCTTGCTGATTAATAGGTTCCTTTCCGCATCATCTATAATATGCACCTTCATTTGGGGAGGAGAATCAAACCTAAGTGAAGACACCTACTTAGGTATGGTCGGAGGGGATTGTTTATGCTTCTTCTTAAAATCAATGGCACAACAGAAGATTCTGCACCATCAACTAATAATGGAACCACCTCTATATTTTGGGACTCAAACTCTTGTTTAGAATGGATCTCTGTTTAGTGGCCTATATCATGACCTAGAGACCTTCTAAGAAGAGGAAGCAGTGATATACATCTTCGAAGGAGGAGATTTCCTAGAACCCTTTTATTGTTGCAACCAACCCCCTTATACTTTATCTTTAGAAGGAGATCAATGATGTAGGGGACCTAGAAGGCTTAGATTATCGAATAGACGAAATTGAAACCTATGTAGCCCGAATCCATGGCCTATATATCGGTTTAACACCAACGATCATGGCTTCTGGACAACTAGAGGATTCTAGCAATCACCCTAGTAACCCATAAGAATAGCACACATCAAGCAATTCTTCATATGTAAACTGTTGCCATATGAGATTATCTACAACCCTAGCCTTAGCACCAGAACAAATGGGTTCGGTGATATCCATTAGTATATATACCCTAGCAAAACCTATGCTGATTGATGCCTCGATCCACTCATCAAGGAAGAGAGGAATCCTAGCCAAAGATGCAATTCTCCAAACCATAGTTGATTCCTACAATTTCAATGGCAAATTAGGCATCCTAAGCCAAACCCTAGCATCCTGAAGAACATCCTTGCCAGATCAAAAATTCGGTCACCAACTTTTCATGGGCAACAACTGGCCGACAAGGGACTATAGTCCCTTAGCCAAAATCCGATCTTTAGCATCCTCTGAGGGGAATTCAAAAAGAAGTAGACCATCTAAGAGAGGAAAATATAGAAATCACCTTTCACATTCCACCTCACTCACATCTCCCTTTGCATAAAATCCAAAAGAAATTCTGCCCCAAAAATTTATCCAAAATTACAAACTTCCATCAATAGGAAGAGCGTTCAATCTCCTCTATGAAAAAGACCACCACCTCATTTAAATATGCCTTCAGCAA
The DNA here is from genome assembly GCA_000441515.1 of Elaeis oleifera. NCBI lineage: Eukaryota > Viridiplantae > Streptophyta > Magnoliopsida > Arecales > Arecaceae > Elaeis > Elaeis oleifera. The sequence goes on along the minus strand of KE505300.1, from coordinate 330,177 downwards.
CATAGTCTCATCATCAGTTGCCTTGGACATCTCCTATCAGAACCGACGAACACCTTAGATCACCTGGGACCAAGATCGGCTGGACTCCATCATAGTTGAACTTGTTCATTGATTAGATCTCCATGAAGGCAATTACCCTACCCCCTTGGTGGGCAAATCCAAACTCCCGACCTTCAAAAGTGAAGAACCCTCATCATAAGAAAAGTAGGATGTCCCATATATTTTGGTCGATCTTTTGTCCTCCAATGGGCTAAATGAAGCCCACACCTAAGACATCCCTTTGTTGGTCATAGCACCTACTGCATCAAAATTATGCAAACTAAGAGTTTGAAGTACCCATGTATCCTCCAATGGGCTAACAAAGTCCACACCTAAGACATCCCTTTATTGGTCATAGCACCTACTGCATCAAAATTATGCAAACTGAGAGTTTGAAGTACCCATGTAATAACTCTTTCATCCAAATCCTTTGTCATAAAAATGTCTTAATCTTGTGTCTTAAACCTCAACTTGCATCTCATCTCAATTTATTTATGTGCCATTTGGTTATAATTGTTGGTCAACAAAACTCTTCAATTTTTTTTGCATAACATTACAAAAAATCATAAATAATAATAAAAGTATATATAATATATCCAAATATTTCTATAACAATGAGTGTACATACATGAACATCCATAGATCTTTATCAACAAATTCAATATTTTCCTCCTTTATCGTCTAAGTATTCTCATAATACTAAATTATAACCGCATCCGACATTTATCCATAATTCTTTCCATCTATAATAATCAAATAATAAGGCTTATATAGTAGGTATTGACAAATTAAATAGCTTTTTATTGGGGGGAGTTAATAATATGTTTGAGTTTAGAAGAATTTATCATAATATACTCATACTCTAGAAATAGAATTGGTCTCATTATAGATTTCTGAAGTTATCTTGATTTTTATCTTCTAATTTAATTTAATAATAAAAAATAATGGATATATAATAACTTTTTAAAAAATCATAAACCTAATATGTATTTTTTCAAGTTAATATCATATGTCTATAACCATAGTAACTATTAATTAGTATATTTTGTTATACTTAGAATTTTTTTAGGTGAAGTGCTCCACCATTCTCCTCCAAAGTCTAAAGTCAAGTCTGTAGGAGGATTTCTAATTTTTATACTCTTAGTGCATCTCTTCAATGGTAGCTATCTGCAATTTAATTTCATTATCTTACATACAAATATACTCCTACATTATACATTATAATCATTGTCTTAATTTTACATTATACAATGCATATTATACATCAAGCAATTAAATGCAACAATATATGGAGATTGATCCGTAATATAAAAAATATAATTTAATTAATTTATCTAAATTTACTTCCACATACGTCCATTATATTGTGCTGCAACTTCATTCCGAGGATATATCGGTATTAGTATTGTGCTCCTAAGAATAATACTCATGATAATTTTTAAGTCTTTTTGCATTATCACTAACAACTATCGACAAATATAGGACAATCTCTACTACTTATTTTTTTCATCCTTCTTGAGTATGTTACTCAATCTATAGAGATTTAAAGAAATTATTAGTTCATAAATTATATAACATATTTTCTTATATAGCACCAAAGTTAGAAAGGGCATTCCTATAGTTGAGTATCCAATATAAATTATATAAAGGTAAATAACACATACCTAAACTACTAGTAATACTCATACACAAGGCATCATTACTAGCAACTAAAGTATTTTGTTATATGGTGCCAGAAGTATTAGTTGGAGTTGCAATCTTTTCTTGCTCCTCTCTTTGGATTGATAGTACCTCCTCTTTTTTTTTTAGATCCTAAAGAGTACAATTGCCATCCTGTGTATGATCTACAACAAATACATTATCAATAAAATAAAATCATTAGATAAGTGAAACACAAATATACATAGATGTCTCATTTAAATAATTATAAAAGCATAAGCTCAAAAAATCTAAGCATATATCATAAATTGATATTTCAAGCAGTAATCGATAATTATCATCATTAATGATAGTGACTTAAAATTTGAGTATCATCTGCAAACTTAGTAAATAGATCACATTGATCCTCTTTAATCATTAGACATTTTTAGACCTAATTTCATCATCTTCATCACTTATACCCTCATCTATTCGCTCTCATTATCATGAATAATAAAGTCATCATCAGCTTCTCTCCTATCCATCACTTGCTCTTGCACTTGCCATGTAATATCACTAGGTATTTGTTCAGCCACTATATCATCATGATCAAATACAATAATTTCATCATTATCATTCTATGGCCTTAAGGCACGATCATACTTATCATACTCCATTTGTTGGTATGTGCATCTTCGTCATCAACTAAAATACTACCAATTATATCTTCATCTGATACTTTAGGTGCTAGGTGTCACTTATGGATCGTAGGATCAATTAAAATTATTCTGATGATCAATAATTCTTAAATTGACTGAGTTGGAAGGGATTCTAATTCATTGAAAAGAGTTTCAATGATATTGTTGATGGAGATCGCAATATATCCTACCACCAGATAGAATAAAATCTATGGGATCACACAATAAGAGATTTGATCTACGATCATACAATTAGACTCATCAGATTCCAATTGAGTTTGGATTTGAGAAATTCTATTGGATTTAAAAAATCATGCTAGCACATGGTAAATCTAAAATCCTCTTTAAACTTGAATCCCTATGAGATGAAGATTGAACCAAATCAATTGCAAGCATTATGGACAGCCAAGAGGTAGTTTTTTATCATTAATTAAGTTGGAAAAATTAGATTTGAATCTAATTGGATTGGATCCATGGGGTGCCAACTATTTGCGCCCCCTAGACCTATTACGATTGTTGAAAAATATAAGCGATTTCATACATGTATTTCAAAATTTTAAATAAATATAATGAAAAGTAATTAGATTAATCTTATTAATCTAATATGCATATGATCAGATCAATAAATTAATTTACTCTAGGATCTATGACATGATATGTTGCATATAAAATCTGAAAAATCAAAAGATAAAATCTGCATGCATACATGTGAGCGGTAGATCAGATCTACTTCTATTTTGAATTCAGAACTCGATATCTGAGCATGAATCGATGATCGTTACTACTGAGAGATATGATAAAAAAGATCTTCACTGGCTGGTTGCAGTCGCATATGTATCCGACCTTTACGAAAAGTCTACTCGAAGTCTCGATCTGATCAATCTTTTCGGAAGTGCTAGCTCACGTGAAGATCATCTTATTGACTGATTTGGATCCTTTCTTCAAATCTCTCGAATCTTTTTAGAGGTTAAGAAGGACATCTAGAGGAGATGAGGATGAAGAAGAAGAATAGAGAAGAAATAATTTTTTTTTTATTTTTTTCTTCCAACCCATAGAATCAAACCCTAAAAATCTAAGTTTTGCACTCACCTAAGAGAAGAGGACTCTTCTCTATTTTTCACACCATGGAACCACACCCAAATCTCCCTCAACATGAAGGCCTCTCTCTCTTCTCTCTTACACACATAAAAGAAAGAATAAAAACCCCTTTTTGGCATGAAAGAAGATTGGGTTTTTAAGAGTCCTAGAGATCTTGGACTCTATCATGATGTGTCCCCCCTTCTCACAATTCTATGCTCAAAAAAATATGGGACACCCCAACAAATATTTTTCACATTAAATCAGATCTCCATCTAATTTTCCACACCCCATATTCCTCTATTTGTCGCACAAAAGAAGGGAAAGAAGGTATGGCATGTGGAGTGGTATGGATGAAAACAAACTCTCTTGATAAGGAATGTTTTTGAAATTAATTTAAAATTTTCTTTATCAAAATTAAATCAGATTTGGCATGGAAAAAGAAGCAATATCAAATGTTATTTGCATGAAGAAACCTCATGCAAAAACTTTTTTGACGTGGAGAAAAGTGGGCATCCAAAGTTGTGGCGCAAGGGAAGAAGAGTCCATTCTTTTATGGACTCTTGGTTTCCTAATTTGAATCCAAACCAATTACATCTGATTAAGCCCAAATAAATAGATGAAATCCAAGTTAATTAGGTTCATAATTTTTTAATCAAACTCTAATCAAATTAAAAATTGATTGAACTAAAGTTTTGATCAAATCAGAGACAATTCTCTCTTAGCGATTAGATCATCTCATAACATAATCGGGTCAAACCTAATTGAATCTAATTCAATTAGATTTTATCTAATCTTCTTTGCTCAATCAAATTGAGTTAATCAGTAATCTAATTACTAATTAATCCTCTATTAATTCATTAATACTTAACGAATAAATTTATTTCAATTTTTGCATAAAGTTAACCATCAATCGAATTGACAATTAAATCTTTGAACGATTCTCAATCATTGATCAGCTACATAATCAGTCAGAAATTTTTTTTGAGTGTGACCATATAGGTTCGAACCTAAGTTGGTAGTATTGAAATAATTTTTGAACTAATCAATGTAACCATCTAGCAATGGGACCCGACGTCCGGATAGGTTGAATGATGATGAAGTAATATTCAAGAACCTACTAGCATATGGTTACCATATAATTCATTCCTTTGACCCTAATACTCAAGGAGACCCAAGGTTTGACTGTCAACCCTGTAATAGTTATCCACATTATATTTCAATCATTCAAATCCTTTACATAGATTATTTGAACTCAGATTTTGCTAAATTGAAATACATTGATACATTAACTCCTACTTATTTGGAGAGGTCAATCCCTTCTTGACTTACACACCGACTTAACAAGTACTTGACTATACCTAAAAATCTTTCATTACTGAATTAAAAATTCAGATAATCTGACACTAAAGTATAGTGAGTTACTTGTAAGTCATCATAGTAATCTCAGGTCAGAGAAACACTTATACCCATACCCTTCGCGAGCTACTCTTAATAGCAGAGTGCTCCCCAGTTGGTCACATTCAGTGATGATATACTCCTACATCTTATCTGTATACCATACTAGTGTCTCCATATCATTTGGTTATGAGGACAACCAATGCATATGGTACACAACGACCTACACTTGATATCGCTATCATCTTAGTAATAGCGCATCATTTGGTCGTGAATCAGTTTAAGAACTACGCGATAAATCTTTCTTTATCGATCAAAATAGTCCCAAGGACTTCATCACAATACAGGAGTTCGTTAGAAGATGTAATTTTGTGATAAAAAAGATCAAATAACTTTTATTATTGATCAATTTATATACATTTATAATTAATACAATCGTCAAATGATTGGCTTTAGGATATATTTTCCAACAACTCCCACTTGGACTAAAGTCAATCAATATGGTATCATATATCCATCTTTGATTTATCATCTCAAAACTCCTAGATACTGAGATTTTAGTAAATGGGTTAGTCAGATTCTCCTTTCCGTCGATCTTCCAAAGTTCGACGTCATCTTAATAGATTTTTCGAATAAGATGGTAGCGATGCAAAATATTTAAAAAGCTAATGGAACTTTGGCTCCTCAATATGAGCTATGGCTCCGGTGCTGTACAATACAGTAAAACTATCATTGAAGGATGCCACTCCTAGCTTGTCAGTGAACCTGTACAATCACATAGCTTCCTTACAAACATCAGATACTGTAATATATTTTGCCTCATAAATTGAATTGGTTATATCTTTCTACTTGGAACTTTTTCAGTAGATTGCTCCATTATTTAGGATAAGGATGTATTCCAATATGTTCTTACTATTATTATATCCAACTAAAAATTGAAATCAAATTTCATAAATTTTAAGTCAGGTTCTCTATAACTGAGTCACTAGTCCTTAGTATTTCTCAAATACTTAAGGATGACCTACCAGTGATACTCATCTGGATCTTGTAAGTATCTACTCACTATCCTAGTGAGTATACCATATCTGATCTCATACATAGTGTACATGATAAACAAATTCTATTGATAAACATTCTATGTATATAGACTGGGATAATCTAAGCAGCCTCTTAGATCTATCTTTATAGATCTTCATCCCTGTTGCTCCTTAAATTGATTTTGATGAGTACAAAGCATTTGAGGGAGTTACTAATGATTTTCGCTTGGAAAAAGATTTATTGTATTTCAGAAGCAAAATCA
>KE505300.1:238958-249449 GCA_000441515.1 Elaeis oleifera | reverse complement strand
CCTATTATAATTTAGGTTTCTCAAATAATTAACAATCAAAATAACATGATACAAAGAGTTAAGTGAGCATGCTAATTTTAGGATAAAATATATGCTTATAATAAACAATCAAAATGATATATAAATTTAAAAGAGCATATTGAATCATTCTAAGCATAGAATAAAATCATCATAAATATTGGTAGATCATCAAAATCAATTAATTATGTTAAATAATTTTAACAATCAATGATGGCATAATGTAAAGAGGGTTTAGCTTTTACCAAATACTATTGCCCATCCATTTTAAGTCCCAAGTATCTATTTTTTAAGAATTTATTCCTCTCAAAGTACTAGATACTTAATATACCTATAAAATTATTTTTAGATTTTGGTACTTAAGCTTTCTTGGATTCATAGGAGTTAGTACAAATGGTTCCTTTAGAAATCCAAATTTATTTAATAAAAGTGTGACCAATTTCTATTGTATTATATTCAAAAATTTATGGCCTACTTTGTTACATTTAAAGTAAACAATAGAATAATTTTTATGAGAAGCTATAGTAAACATATTTTTGATAATTGATGAATACTTGAATTAGATCACTAGAGATACTAAATATTATAATAATTAATATTATTTTATAAAAATTTGATGCTCTCTAGTCTATTTTATAGGTGATTGGGAGTTTGGGTTCATACGATTCAAATTAGAATCAAATCGGATCAGATTTGAGTGAACCAGACAATTAGCTCCTATTCCAGTGTGAACACGACTTAAAGATCAAGGATCAAGAAGTAACCTCTCCAATCAAGGGTCCAAATTAGAAGATAAATAAAACCAAATGTGAACATGACTTAAAAATCAAGGGCTATGAAGCAATCTTCAAGATCTAAGGGTTATCATTGAAGGCACCACATCATAAATCCTAATAGAGGAGGTGCCACATCTTAGCTGCCCTTATATGCCGCCCAAGATTTTTTATGTCGGAATTTTCATGTGAAGGAAGAGAGCAGTGTCACCCCATCCAATTCTACATGCCCCTAACCCTTCACTGGCCTCTTTTATTCCTTCCTTTCTTTCTTACATGCCGTCTCTTATTTCTTACATGCACAACCCCATGCTAACGCCCCGCTCTTCCTCTATAAATAGTGCCTTAAGGCCTTCATCTTGGAAAATCAGCTCACTTGTGGGATTTTTCTTCTTCTCCCCTTTCTCTTCCTCCTTTCCTCCATCAACGCTCCTCCCTTTCTCTCTTTCCATCAAGCCAATGCCTAAGTTTCTCTCCAAGTTACTGCCCCCATCTCTCTTTCTTTTTTCTCCTTAAGTTTAAGGGAGGTACTAACCCTAGCACGCCACCATACTCTTCCATAGTTCTCTTTTTCACATCTCAAGAAGTCTAGGAGAGGTCCTAACCCTAGCACGTGTTCCATCAAATCTAGAAGAGGTCCTAATTCTAGTGCCACTACCTTTTTTTTTCATATTTTCATACTACCATCTACCTTTCTTCTTTGGAGTTTCTATACTAAATCTTTCAGCCATCCTACTATTATCTGTACGGAGGATGATGAAAGGTTCAAGAAAGCACATCCACCATCAGGTACAGTGAGAAAATCAATTTGGTTTAGTTATCTTGTATTGTAACTTTTATTTCTTTTCTTTATATATGCTTCTTTTTTTGATTAATGAAAATTTTTTTATTACAATTTTCTTGTTTCTCTCTTGCATTTCATATAATCAATTTTTTTCTTTATATTTTTGAAATAATCGGCCTAAGATCCCTGTGAATATGATCTCGACTCACCTTATCTACATAGTAATGAGTAAGATTAATTTTGATGTACTACAATATGCATCAAATTTTTGCACCATTATCAGAGATCTTGATGTGATTGTTTTAAAAAAAGATCAAGAAAAAATCTATAAAATATAAAAAAATTATACTTAACTGCTTTCTAGGTCTTTATTCTTGCTTTAGATTGCTTTACTGCCTTGCTAGTAATATAATTTTTGCCTCTTTAAGAGATTTGACTTTCTATTATTTTAGACTTGCCTTTATTTTTAGAATAATTTACTTCCTTTCTAACAGATTTCCTAGAAAAAAATTTTTCTGCCTTTTAATTGATTGCTTTGAATAGTAGATTTGATTGCTTGCTTTAATTGTAGGATATCTAGCTTTCTTATATTCTAACTTAAGTTAGTTTTTATAGACTCTCTACATCTTCTCACATATAATTAACCTAATTTAAAGCTACCTTTTATTCTTCTTGCTTTATATAACATAATATAAAAAGAAACAAAAAAAGACATCTTATAATACTTAACTAAAATAGAGAAACTAATTAGACCTTAAAAGCTTCTTACTTGTATTGGACATCTTTCTTTTTTTGCATCGCATAATTTCATAAAATATCTTAAGGATAAAATTCTAATCAATATAAGGTGAAAATTTCATCACCCTTCTCTGGCTCACAAACCACCATCCTATATTTGTATTAATCTAAACCTCTTAATTAAAATTAATTAGACATCAGTCCTAAGGAACTCGAGCTCAATAGGACAAGCGACCTCAAAAGTTAAACTAGATCGGACCTAGTTGATCAGTTGGTGTCTAAGAAAGTGATTCAAGAATTATATTTCGAAGGAAGGTGGTTCTTTAATTGGTTCTGTTCACTGATCTGACCAACTTAGTTGATGTTTAAGGAAAGCAAGGAGGGACCCCCACCAATCTTACACTTACCTAATCAGTTGGTTGGTTAGGTTTGCACTTGAAATAATTAGGAGCTGTCTAAATCTAGATCAACCCTAGGATAGAGTTGATTTGATTGCATCATTTATTTTAAAAAAAATAAAAATAATTAAAAACAACCTTCGTATCTATCATCTTTAGGTCTAGGACTCTCTTAGAGTTCTCATCTTTAGAATTTCTCTCTTTCTTTCTCTTCTCTTCTTCTCTCCCTCTTTCTTAAAAAAAAAGAGAAAAAATTAGAAGGAGATTGTTCGAATTTAGACTCCTTGATTGCATATTAAACAATCAGAACAATCTGATAAATTAGATCTGTGCTAGAAATATGAATTTCTATAGTAGAGAAGATGAGCTATCCCATAAATTAAATCACCTACTGGCTATTAGACACACTCTCTCTGCATCTTTTCTTCCTGCACAACAAGTTGAATGCCCAGTCATGCATCAATTTTTTGAGTTTAGGTATGAGCAAGTTCATCAAGATCAAACTCAAATAGCCTACAAACTAAAAATTATCTATTTTTTAATGACTATAATCTAGGTTGGGGCGTCAACCAAATTTTTCATAGAACCCACACCTCGTGGGTACCGAGGCAACACAAAGATCTATGTTTGTAGAAGCACCCTATTACGACATGCCCTATTCACAATATCAACCTTCTCAACTACCTATAGCCCATCATTTGAAGAGAAGATTTTGTAAGCACTAGATAGGATTGAAAGTACCAATCAACTCTTTTACTCCTCTATGCAATCCTTAATTGAACTAAAAATTTAAGTCGATCAATTAGTAATCACAATCAGTAGGAAGGAGAAAGGAGAGCTGCTTAGTCAGTCTGAGAGTAATCTAAAGGGACAATATCTGGATAGAAATTTTAATATTCCTATAATTTTTTTGAACAATTGATTATGACTCTCAAAAATGAATTGGTCATGGAACAATCCTGCACAACCAAAATGATCAGCACAGATAATTCAATCGAGGCAAAAATATCTAGAAAAAAATTTGAATGGTGGGATGAACCAATTCTATCATCACCTTACCTACCTATGGTTCCATTCCCAAGTATTCTAGAATCATCCATTTCTTGTAACAGGAAAGGAGGACAAATTGATGAAATGAAATCAATTGAGACTTTTCAAAGATCACAAATGAATAACATAATAGAGGAAGTTACATCCATAATTCTCTCTTAGGATTCCTTAGATCCCTGTTTAGCTCACTTCAGGGTGGATAATTTTAATGTCAATGGGTATATCATAAAAACAAATGATTTAGTCGATATGCCTTATCCTAAAATCATCCTACTTTGGATCAAAAAATATGAGCTATCACCTAACCCTCTAATAGCTCTCTTGTTAGAATTATCATCTGCTCTAGAATTGAAGCTACTTCCTGATGCATCCACTGACACTCTTCTAGTGATTTCTAATCGGGAAGCCCAACTTGTAGGTATTCTAGAAGCACATAAAGAAGCTGTTGGATGGGATATTTCTTAAATGAGTGACAATGATATTGAGATTTTTATGATTGATTTCTCTATTTTTGGCACTACTTTCAAGGACTATCTCCAAAATTTTTCTATGATGTTAAAATGATGTATAGAGATAGATTTAGTGTTAATTTAGAAAAAATGTCATGCTATAGATTGGGAAGAGATAATGTCGAAATATATCATATTTGAGATAGAGATTAGAGTAAATCAGATTATAATTGAAAAAACTCTTAAACTACCAACCCTAATCTCAGTTCAATAAACACAATCCCTTCCTGATCATCAGAAAAATTATGAGAATATTGTTAGTCTCTGAAATTACGTGCTTGCCTAGCGCATTCTATTGGTCCAAGCTAATCATCATAGAATACTCTACAGATATTTTCTGTCATGATTACAAGGCCTCCTAATTGGCCCTGTCCTTTTGACTCTTTAAGGAACATACCTAAGTTAGTTATAAGTGGGACTCCATTATAGTGTCCGACTGAAGATGTTATAAATTTAGCACTTGTTGGGAAGCAATCCAGCTTATGTAGTATTTTTAAGTTCTTTTCATTTTGTAAAAATCTCTAAAAAGATAATTAGCTAAGTTGGATCTCTACAGTACAGTAGATGAGTAATGCTACTATCAAGTTGGGGGGAGAGCCATGTGCACATCAGCTGGAGTCAAGAACACACCACACCCAATAAGGAAGGACCTCTCAATAATAAATGCACATATCAAACTCAGGTGGTATCCTTTCTTATTACATTTTGTTTGACTTTGTTATGATTCTCTTCTTTCATTGGGGATAATGGAAATTAGGTTGGAAGGAAGAATAACAAATTTAATTAAATCCTCGAGTATGGTCAGAAATCATTAGCTTTGTGTCTTCAAATTTTATCTCGATTTGGAGTTAATCAGGCATCCGAATCAATAAGTGATTAACGATCTAAATAATTTTAAAATATCGAGGAGAAATTATTAAGGATATCTAATAATTGGTAGGATTTAGACCAAACCAAATTTTAAAGTGATTTCAGAACCCTCTTCCTACCTATCTCGATGAAGAATTTGCTTCATGGGGGCATAGGTGAAAAGATCGAGGTATACAAAATCTCTTTTATTACAAAAAAAGAATAAGATGATTTTTAGTATTATCTCACTGAATAATCGGGCTCCTTCATCTAAGTAAGCATTGTGATTCGCGTCAAAAGATGGAGATGCCAAGAGACCTATTATAGAGTCAGTTTCACCTCATAGTTTTTTTGAGACTCGAGTTAGTAAGCCCGAGAGGTGTTTTACACCTAATATCCTAAAGCCAATTGTTTGAAAGTCATTGGCTGAAAGCTTGCTACAAGGATCAGCCAGAAGGCTGAAGAGGCTAAGACATTATATTAGACTCTTCTTAAAAATATATATATATAATAATAAAAAAATAAAGATAATAAGGAGACTAAATTGTAAGAAGATAATAAACCCAGCTCACATCAAGTTAGAGGACTTAAAGAGTAGAATGAAAAGTTGGTGAAAGAAGATCTCCAAAAATTTTATCGCTAACATTCAACCATTAACTGGGTTGAATTAATAATTCAATGAAGTATCTCTTTAATGGTCTGACCAAATATCAGTTGCCTTTAGGAGTATCTAGGATAATTTTAATTAAAGATGAGTTGGTGCACATTGCTGATTTATCTATTTACTGAAGGACGAGTAAAGATCAAGTTGGAGGATGTGATGAATACTTGAATTACGTCACTAGAGATACTAAATATTATAATAATTGATATTATTTATAAGAATTTGATGCGCTCTAGTCTATTTTGTACGTGATTAGGAGTTTGGGTTCATACAATTCAAATTAGAGTCAAATCGGATCAGATTTAAGTGAATCAGGCAACCAGTTCCTATTCTAGTGTGAACACAACTTAAAGATCAAGGGTTAAGAAGCAACCTCTTCAATCAAGGGTCCAGATTAAAATATAAATGAAATCAAGTATAAACACGACTTAAAAATTAAGGGCTATGAAGCAATCTCCAAGATCCAAGGGTTATCATTGAAGGCACCACATCATAAACCCTAATAGAGGAGGCGCCACATCTTAGCTGCCCTTATGTGCCGCCCAAGGTTTTTTATGTGGGATTTTTCACATGAAGAAATAGAGAAGTGCCGCCCCATCCAATTCTACATGCCCCTAACTCCTTCACCGGCCTCTTTTATTCCCTCCTTTCTTTGTTACATGCCGTCTCTTATTTCTTACACTCACAACCTCATGCTAAAAAGGTTCCTCATGCCACCACATATTTCCTACCTCTTCCTCACATCTTAAACTCTCTTGAAACCCTAACACCCCACTCTCCACTCTATAAATAGTGTCTTAAGGCCTTCATATTGGAATATCAGCTCCGTTGTGGGGTTCTTCATCTTCTCCCCTTCTCTTCCTCCTCTCCTCTATCAAATCTCCTCCCTTTCTTTCTTCCCATCAAGCCAATGCCTAAGTTTCTCTCTAAGTTGCTGCCCCCATCTCTCTTTCTTTCTTCTCCATAAGTCTAGGAGAGGTACTAACCCTAGCACGCCACCATACTCTTCCATAGATTCCTTTTTTATATCCCAAGAAGTTAAGGAGAGGTCATAACCCTAGCATGCCTTCCATCAAATCTAGGAAAGGTCCTAATCCTAGTGCCACTACCTTCTTTTTCATATTCCCATACTACCATCTACCTTTCTTCCTTGGAGTTCTTGTACTAAGCCTTCCAGCCATCTTGCTGTTGTTTGCATGGAGAAAGACGAAAGGATTTAAGGAAGCACATCCACCATCAGACGTAGTGAGAAGATCAATTTGGTTTAGTTATCTTGTATTGAACTTTTATTTCTTTCTTTTATGTGTTCTTCTTTATTGATTAATAAATAAAAAATTATTAGAATTTTTTATTTCTTTCTTGCATTTCATACAATCAATTATTCTTCTCTTTTGTATTTTCAAAATAATCGGCCTAAGATCCCTATGGATACAATCCCGACTCATCCTATCTACATAGTAGTGAGTATGGTTAATTTTGATGTGCTACAATATGCATCAACAATCTTCTATTTTCTTAATGGATTAAAATCAATTTCAACTTTATTGAAAATAACTTTTTGATTATTCAAGATCAATTAAAATTTTGAGAACTAAATGTAAACTTTTAACTATAGGCTCCAATATTCAATTTTTTCTTAAATTTTATTTCTTTACTAATATTTTTTTAATTAAAAATTTCTTTTCTTCAATCAAAAATTTTTTTCTTAAAAAGTTTTTTAATTAAAAATTATTCTTTCTTCAGCTAACAATAGATTTGACTTTTTGAGCTCTTTATTTTTTAGTCTTCCTTTTTGAAATCATTTATAAGTTCGTGAAAGGCTTTAAGTAATTCATCAAAGTAAATTCAAAAGAGTTTTCAATATTACCTCATCATTGTGAGGCATGAGATAAAGATTTACCATACCTTTCTCCTCTTTTTCTTCATCTGAATTTGAAATATCACTATCTCTCCAAATAGCCATTATTGCATTCCTTTTGGTTCTTTTGGGGTTCCTTTCGAGTAGGGGTAGTCTAACTTATAATGCCCAACTTGTTGCACTTATAGCATATGATATTTCTTTCTTCATCTGTTTTATCTTTTTTTTGCTTTCATTATTTTTTCTTGAAGAACTTTTGAATTTTTAGTGAGTAGCTCCATATCCTCATCTCCATCTTTACTTTCTTCTTCGCTTTCATCTTCTGTCTCATCTCTTTCTTTAGATTTGGTAATTGATTTGAATGCGATGGTCCTCCTCTTCTTTGAATCTTCTTCTTTCTCATTTTGTGCATGTTTAACTCATATGTCATGAATGAACCAATCAATTCTTTCGATCTCTTGCTTCTTCAATGGCCGTCACTTTGACTTTCTAACCTTTGGTAAGCACCTAAGAATCTTACAAACAAACTCATTATTAGTGTAGATTTTGCAAAGACTATTGAAAGTATTTATAATATTAGTAAATCTAAAAAATATATCAAAAATTAACTAATATTGTTTCATTTTAAACAGTTCATATTATGAATAAGAAAATTAATTTTGGACTCTTTGACTTGGCTTGATCTTTCATGAGTAATTTTTAATCTATTCCTAATTTTTTTTATAAAAGTATAAGTAGATATTCTATTAAATTATTAACATTTAAAGAGTAATAAAGAACATTAATGGCTTTTGCATTCAATTGAGTCATTTTTTTATCAAACTCCTCTCAATCCTTTCTGATTTGGGAGAGGACTCTTCATTAACTAAAGTTGTAGGTGTGCATGGATCATTAGTTATGACTCTCCACATATCATAATCTAAAGTTTGTATAAAAATTCTCATACGTGCTTTCCAAAATATATAATTCATATAATTAAAGAGTGATGGTTAAGAAGTAGATTGGTCTTCATCAACAAATGAGGAACCAATCAGGTTGTCATGATCTTTGGCTCAAAATCGTTAGGTCAACAAAAAATATAAGAGCACCTGTTTTGATACCACTTGCTGCTAGAAGATTAGCAATCCAGGAGGAGGATGAATTAGGTTTTTAGAAATTTTTATTGAATCTAAATCTAAACAATTATGTGCTTCAATTTAAACTAACTTGAATGATTGTGAGATGTATGCTCTATGCAACAGTAGAATTAAGATATAAAAGAAGCAATGCAAATATTAAAGATAATGCAAAGCAAGTAACTGAAGTAAGAAAGATAAGATACAATATAAATATAAAAATTTATAGTGATTCAGTGTAATCCAATATTTATGTCTACTCTCCAAGCTTTTCTTACGAAATCGACTATAATTAGTCTGATTATAGTACGATTATTTTATTTGGATTCATAATCAGATCTAGTTAATTTTTTAGGCTCACCAAGTAAAATCGTATACTAATTATTTTTTGGATTCACAATCAATCCAGTTGATTTTGTAGAATCACCAACTAAAATCTTACAAGTTCAATTTTGGACTTGGATAGGCCTCATCCAAGCTTCTTTCACCTCAAAGAAACTTGCAAAAAAATCCAAAAAGTATAATGAATAAGAGTTTCAGCACAAATAAAAATAAAAATAAAAACTCTTTTTAGCTCAAAAAAATTATTGATAAGTTACTTAATTGAGACTTGAACTTTTTTCTTTGATGCTTAAGAGGATGTAGCTGAAGGTGGTAAAGATCTCTCTTAAATACTCACCGACTTCTTTGCATAAATTTCTCTCTTTTCTTTCCTCAAAGATATTTAATAATCTCTTATAAATGATGTGTTTACTTTTAGATCTTCTTACTCTTGCTGCTCAAATGATTCTCTAACCTTTTCTAAGCTTGAAAGTGACGGGAGACTGAGTTTTGATGGTTGGAACGGCTGATCTAAATGCTGGAGCCAAAACTAGGCATTAGAGAAGGATAGAAAACTAACCACTACAGTTTTTTCATGTTAGGGTCGACTTTAGATCCTTAGGAGTTGACTCAAACTGTCCACAAGTTGACTCGATCTCTTCAGAAGTCGACTCATCCTCAGAGTCTAAAAATTTTATATTTATTTTTTTGAGAGAGTCGGCTTACCATCTTTATGAGTCAACGTGACCTGTTCAAGGATTGACTCAAGCAGGGATCCCAAAAATTCAATCTTTATTTCACTAAGAGAGTCAGCTTTTGCTTCTTACAAGTTGACTCGCAATCCATGCTAGTGAACTCCAGCATACTAGAGTCGACTCATCATTCTCAGTGGTCGACTCCTGAACTTTTGAAACCTCATTTTCTTCTGTTTTCTATTTGTGGTTGTTCAAGAGTCAGCTCTTATGCTTTTGGGGTCAGCTCCACTAAGTCAAATACTTGAAGTTTTATCTCTGAATTGCAATGACTTAGCTTTTTTGAGAGAAATTCTTCCATGAATAAATTTTTCATCATGAGCATCTAGGAAATCCTACATCCACCCTGAAACATATGATTAAACCATAATTACTCAATATTTGTTATTATCAAATCATTCTTAGAATCAACATATGAGTCTTTTATTTTTGATTTATGATTCCCTTCCACACCTCCTGATATCTAGTGCTAGATCATAGATCGTTTCCCTATTTCTTCCATAATAAGTTGGCTATCTCTATGGATATGTCATTATAGTTTTATAAAGCCATTCTAGGAATTTAGAATTACATCTTTCCAGTAAGTAGTTTCACTGCTCTTCGGGAGTTCAATTTTAAATTACCTTTAAAAATAGGATAGAGGGTTCATGTCACGCCCCCGA
>KE505300.1:220917-231616 GCA_000441515.1 Elaeis oleifera | reverse complement strand
GATGAACGGAGGAAGAAGACTCCCTTCGGGAGTCTTCTCCTCTGTTTTCTCTCTTCTTTTTTTTTTTTTTTGTGTTTTGGGCTTTGTGGGCTGGCTAATTCTGGGCCCAATTGGGCCGGGTCATCACAGTTCATATTCAAATAAAGTTCAAATATGAAAAATAGGATTTAGGGCAGCAGTCCATTCTAATGTAAATGATGAGTTTACAGTTATACACCAAGTTGAAAGTAATATTAATGATGAATTTCAAATGCCCTTGGTTGGAGAAACTTAAGGGAATCAAATATGAATAAAGCTAAACAATTTAAACTTGACATTGATGGTGGATCTTAGGTTCCCATGATGGAATAAAATGAAAAGTATAGGGAAGGATTGAGATCTCACTAGCCTAGTAAGATAGCATGACTATATCTAACTCGTAAAACTAAGAACTTTTCAAAATTCTCATTGTTTTCTTCAAGAATCTAGAGGTCAGAATATTTTCTTCATGCTTTCATTATTATTATCTGGGTTTGGTTCTTCAAACCTAGGCATATATCTAGAGTAGAGGGCACTTTTAACAGTAGCTAATGATTTGGAAGGTATTGAGGAATTTTTCGGGTGGTTTAACTCTAAATGGTGAGGCTCCATGTGTTTGATTTATTCAAAGCTAATTCTCTATTCGGAAATTTAACTTTATTGTCAATGCACATTTAACCTATGATAAAGAAAAGAAACAAGAACATACATCTTCTAAAATAGGTTTGGGCATAAAAATACTAGTGAGTACTAACTAGCTAGTAAGGCTAACCTTTGTTCAAACTTGCTATTGCTAGCAATGCGGGCCATGCCTAGCCCAACAACTTCAATTCATGTTTCCCATAGGATATAGTGCATAGATTAAATATGTGATTTCTAAATATATCAATTGCTTATTACTATTTAACTAATGTATGGAATAAGATGGGTTATGAAAATACAATGGACATATCTCATAAATTGATTGAGATAAGTAGTTTATGGGTAAAGAATATCTGCATATATTAAGAATACTCTAGCCAAACTTATCAACATTAAGGCATGCAAATAGATAATTGATTACAATAACTAGAGCATACAATCAAAACAAAATGCTTACCATGAATGTAGTATGCTGGTGCAATGTTAAGCAAAAGATTGACACTATGTATGTAATGATCTATTAACATTTTACCATAAGTAAAACTGCCTCACAACCCCACAAAATTTCAATGGTTAAAATTTGAAAAACCCAATAATAAATGCATTAGAAAAATGTACCAATTGTATTCCAATCCTCACGGTGTCAACTAATAGTGCAGGACCTATAAAATGAATATTATAATTAGAGAAGGATAAAATTTTATCAAATAGATAGCATTCCCATAATTGAACAAGAAAATATTAAAGGAAACAAAGAAACTCTAATCTAGATTTTCTTTTCGATGGATAATAAAAGAAAGAGAGCAAGAGATAAATATACAAAAAATCCCAAATTTGTACCAAAGAATAACTTAATAAAGAACTTGAGCATAAAACCCTATATTTGTACAAATCATAATTTTTTCATATACGGTTATCAGTTCACCTTTTAATGATAGCAGCCCTTCAGAATTTTGAAGTAAAATATATGTATAGAGATGCTAACAATGTAGCAGACTAGATGGCGTCATATGTTGTGGATCGTATAGGATCTATATTGTAGTTGGCTGAGATAGATATCCCTTATGGCTTGTCTTTTATTTTATTTTCTGATTTTCATGGATGCATTTATTCTGGATAGATTCAATATATCCATGTTTATCAAAAAAAAATCAATAAATTATTATTATTAGTCTGACAATTAGTACAAAGTAATTTTGCTGACAAACGTAGAATTATGGAAGGATAACTAGCGTAAATTATTAGAATTGCTATGATTGGAGGCTAGACATCGTCCCAACCATCAAAATGGATAATTATTATTATAGTATAAATAAGTGGAATTATACTCTATAAAAGATCTTTCGATATATTTATCAATAAATTTTATTTTATCTTCACTTTACTTTATCCTCTACTTTACTTTCTAGTATTTTATGAGTAGTGTTAACTTACATTTCTACAATCCTACCCAAGTTATTATTGGAATTTGGTGTCGGGGCATGCATGCATGTTTCAAATTTTTTTCTAAATAATACAATGAAATAGAAGATTAAAATATCTGTTAATCTTAATTATGTATGCATAAAATATAGAACATAAGGATTTACTTCATATGCTGAAATTGAACATATGTTGAATTTTATGCTGAAATTGAATATGTGATCGAATCACATATCGATTTTACAATTTCTTTCTTCAAATCTGGATCTGAAAGAAAGTAGATTATTTTTTAGCTATGCAAGTACTCGGCCTCTATGGATATCTACTCAGGATCAGTCTGGAACAGCTCTCTTTGGTTTTGATCCTACTTTTCTAAGAACAATCAGCTTGTGAATTTGAACGAAGTCTGGATTACGATCAACTCTTTAATCTTTCTTTGATCTTTTTTTCTCTTCTTCTCTTACTTTTCTTCTCTTGATTATGAAGCAATCAAGGATTGAAAAATCAACAAGCAAAGAGACGCCAAAGCTCCTCTTGGGCATGGAGAAATGGGATGCCCAGCACCTTGGGCATTGGATGTCAAGGGGAGAAGAGAGCAGGGGCATGGGGAGCTTCTAAGTGAGGTATGGGCCGCTGGACTCCAGAGCTAAGGAGTCTTAGGGAAGGCCTCTTTAAATAGGCATAAAATTTGAATCCTATTCAAAATCAAACAACCACTTAATACAAGTCCTACTTACATTAGGAATCTTTATTCTTAGTTATTTGACCCACTTTAGGAGATCCTTTAGGTGCCAACTTTTGGAGCCCTTACATCTACAAATACACATGCCACATAGTTGCCATGGGATGCCCCAATCAAGTCCACATGCCCTCTCTAGTGTGTGCATGCCCAACTTGATCAAATCAAGTGGTGCCCAATCAAAACTATCAAGAAAATTGATTAAGGGTTTGAACCCTTAATTCATTTGATCCAAAACTCTAGGCACCTAACAATTGAAGCTCAATGAATGTATTTTATTTAGATTATTAGCAGATAATTAAACTTAAATTAATCTTATCAAATAAAAAGTTCAATACAAAAAAATTTAGATTTAACCATATGCTAGCAAAGTTATCCTGAATCCAATAGAGTTTCTCTAAACCCAATTGAGACTTCATAAGCCTAATTACTTATTCTAGGTCTAATCTTTTTATTGTGTAACCCTATAGATTCAATTCTATCTGATAGTAAGATATATAATGATCTCAATCAAAATATCATTGAAACTCTTTTTAATGGATCAGAACAGTTCTACTCTAACTTATCAAAGATTATCGATCCTGAACAATCCTAATAAGCTCTTACCATCGATCAGTGACACCTAGCAGTATGTAGTGACAATCCACCAGAATCAAAAAAGAACCTCAAGATGTAGTTCACATGTGATTCAGTCCCTCTATCGTGAGCCTCGACTAGATGACAGGTCATGGATAAATCATTAAACTTCATCATCAGTCATATGATAGATTCAATCAGCTCAAGTCCAATTATGATCCTCATAAAATTTTTTTCTATCAATCATATTACTGTGGCCACAGACTCTCGAACTTAGCCTCTCAAATCCCATAGGACTACTCCTCTCTATCAAAATTGATAAATTTCATCTAGATGTGCATCTACTCCTACAATGGACCAATTATCACCAACATCCACTATAAGATCTCAATGAGATCATGTTTATGTATCAGTCAAACTCCAATAGTCTTACTATGAGCAATCGTACCATCATAGATCAAAAGATCATTCACATAACTACAGCATCAATACAATCACTGATGATTGATTAAAAATCTAAGTGATCTCTCGTATGGTCACGTTCGATACTAGTTATTCTCTAACAACTACCCACACTCATCGTTCAGTATCTCTATACTGTAAACCAGAGACTCATCTACCTCGAAAAAAGCTATCTGTGTGCTGATCTATCTGGATCGATCATCATCCTCATAATGATACTATGATCGAAAGTATTTAGGAATTAATTATACATACCTCTAATTCTCAACATCTTGAGAATATGTATCAGAGTATTAATTTCATGGACGATTCAAGGACACATCACTCTTGAATGAAAATTAAACTTGCATATTTATTGATCAAATCAATGTATTAGTACAAAATTGTGTCCTAGACTTATTATAATGCGTCAGCCAGATTGGCTTCTAGGACAAACATTTAACAACTTCCACTTGGACTAAATCAATTGGCCACTAATCTAAGTCCCATCTTCTCAAGATGGACTTCCATCTTTGACTGGCTCAATTGCTTTGTTAGCAAATCTGTCACATTATTTGTGGAGTCTACTCTTCGTACCTCCATAAAATTTTTTTCGAGATAGTTGCGTATACTGCTACTCTATGTGCTTGAATTTCTGATGAGACCTAGGCTCTTTAGCAAAGATTATGGCATCGTTATCTTTATAGTACATTGTCATAGCATCTAATGATATAACATTCAGTTCTGTAACTAATATTAAAATCAGATTTTATCCTACACATCCATTGCATACTCAGCTTCCATTGATCGGTTGTTTGGAACCTTTCCAACATATCGAACCAATATTGCATAAGAATACATCCTGATGTAGATATTCTACTATCATCATCCGTGTATCCTTCCACTCCTAACTCTGTCTATTCTTCAAAGATCAGAAAAAAATTTTAGTACTTTTTAAGTACTTAAAGATATATTCACAGCAATTCAGTACTCCTAATCTAGATTCGACTGATATCTGCTCTTGACACTTATAGCAATGGCTATATCAGATCAAGTACATAGCATGAATACTCCTATGCCCAAAAGATAGAAGTCCTGTTTTAGAGTTTTCTATGCTGAACCCTTTGTACTGCTTTTGTAACAGGTCTAGCATCCTTTTAGATCTATCCCTATAGATCTTTATTCCAAGAATATAGGATACTTTCCTTAAGTCTTTCATGAAAAATTTCTTGGACAACTATCTTTTGACCATGATCAGCATGAGAATATCATTCCCAATGAGGAGAATATCATCTACGTACAATACGAAAATATTATTGTATTCTCATTGACCCTTTTGTATACACAAGGTTCCTCTTTGTTCTTGATGAAACTAAACAATTTGATCGTATTATCAAAATGAAGATTCCAACTCCGAGAAGCTTGCTTTAATTCGCATATAGATCTTTGCAGCTTGCAGACTTTGTGCTCACCATCACCAGATGTGAAACCCAAAGGTTGCTCTATATAGATATCTTCTTCAAGATATCTATTCAGAAAATAGTTTTCACATCTATTTGCTAGATTTCATAATCATAATAAGCTACAATAGCAAGTAGAGTGTGGATGGCTATCAACATACTTAAGGCAAAAAAATTTTTGATAGTCAATACCCTATAATCTTTTGCCACGAGCCTAGCTTTATAGGTCTCTAACTTACCATCGACTTTTATTTCTTTTTGTAGATCCATTTACACCTAATGGGTACTATACCCTTAGATAGATCCACTAAGGTCCATACTTGATTCGAGTGCATCGAATCAATCTCTGACTTTATTGTATTTAACCATTTCTCAGAATTAATATCAGACATCATCTCATCAAAGGTATTAGGATCATCATTATGACCTTTATCTCCCATGAAGAATATTTCTTTACTTCCTTCATAAGTATACCCATGTACTTTTTAGAAGGTCGGAAGATCCTGCTAGATCTACGAGGTGGTAGAGGAACATCAACTACTGACTTATGAATAATGGGTTCCTGATGATCCATAGCTCTTTGCTCTTCAGAGATCTTCTCTTTAAGCTCAACTAATCTCCCACTGCCACCATCCTGGATAAACTATTTTTTTGAGAATACGGCATTCTGACTCATAATCACATTGTAATCTTGTGAAAAGTAGTAGTATCCCATTGATATTTTTAGATATCCTATAAAACGAGCTATTATAGATCTATCTTCTAATTTATCAGCCATTTGTCTCTTAACATAGGTCAGATATCTTCAAGTCTTAAGATAATCTAGATTCGACTTCGTACCATATCATATCTCATATGATGTGGTAGAAATAGATTTTAATGAAATCTTATTCAATAGGTGAATTGTAGTTAATAAGAGATGTCTCTAAAGATATAAGGGTAAGTCAGTGAAGCTCATCATGGACCTGATCATATCTAATAGGGTCCTATTCCTCCTTTCAGATATCCTGTTGAGCTGAGGTGTTTCAAGAAGAGTCCATTAAGAACTATGCTATTATCTTTAAGATATCTTAAAATTTTGACTAAGATATTCACCTCTTTAATCAGATCGAAGAACCTTAATGGGTTTGTCTGTTTGCTTTTCTACTTCATTTATGAATTCTTTGAACTTTTCAAAGGTTCAGACTTGTGTTTCATCAGATATACATATCCGTACCGAGACAAATTATTAATAAAGGTGATGAAGTAGCTATAATCACCCCTGACCTATACATCAAATGGCCCACACACATCGGTGTGTATCAGGATAAGTAACTCGATGGCCCTTTTCCTATGTCCTACAAAGGGTAACTTAGTCATTTTCTTCGAAGATAAGATTCACAAGCTGGATATGACTCTGGATCAAGAGAGTCAAGGATCCCATCATTTTCAGTTTGTTTATCCTGTCCTCTCCAGTATGACCTAGTCTATGATGCCACAAGACTTCTGATTAATTTCATCTCTGGATCTCTTTTGACCTATGACATTTACTATTTGCTCGTTCAAATTTATATTCACATCAATATACAAGTGATATAGACTATTATTTAAAAGACCACATGCAACCAATTTATCTTATAAATAAATAGAACAAAAGTCTTTATTAAAATAAAATTCAAAACCATCCTGTGCTAGTACAGACACAGAAATCAAATTCTGACTAGCTATAGGAACAAATAACAGTCTTTTAAATCTAATCTAAATTCCGACGATAATCGAAGAGGATAAGTACCAACGACTTCTGCAGTAACTTTTGCTCCATTATCGATCCGAAAGATCACGTCACCTTCCCTCAACCTCTTACTTTCTATTAGATCCAGTATTGAGGTACATATATGAGCATCCGAACTAGAGTCTAATACCTAACTAAAAGTAAAGAAATTATAAGATTAGATTCAGTTACGAGCATACCTTCTGAAGGTTTATCATTCTTTTCGATCTTTAGGCTCTTCAAGTAGAGTGGATAGTTCTTTCTCTAGTGGCCATCAGTATCATAGTAGAAATATTTTCTCTTTACTTCAGCCTTCTTTGGAACGTCCTTCTTTGGCTTGCTCTCTTTCTTCTACTGCTTAGCAGAATTATTCTTTTTCTTCCAACCGGATTTTTTCTTGATCGAAGAAGTCCGCTCCACAGCGAGAACAGTGCCCCTTGAACTCTTCAAAATTTTCTCCATAGTGACCAACATATTGATTAGTTCAGGTATAGTACAATCAAGTTTGTTCACATGAAAATTTATAATAAATTGACTATATGAACTAGTAAGAAATTGAAGGATCAAATCTATCTACAATTCCTTGTGCATATCAAGTCCGAGCTTTTCAAGCTCTTTGATATCCTTGATTACTGTCATACAGTGCTCATGGACTGACTGTCCTTCACGCATCTTCAGATTGAAGAATCTCTTAGACACTTCGAAGCATGCTATATGGCTCTACTCACCATACAACTCTTGTAGGTGAGTGATCATAGCTCTGACAGTGGGCATGTGCTCATGCTGGCTCTGCAACTCATTTGTCATGGATGCCAGCACATAGCATTTGATCCGACTATCTTCATCCGTCCACTTTTCAAAAGCAGTTCTTTGCTCTGTAGTAGGATGGTTTGGTAATACTAGGGGTTTCTGATCGAGTACATGATCTAATTTTTCAGAAGTCAGGATAATCTTGAGATTTCTTAGCCAGTCTTTATAGTTTGTTCTGATCAAACGATTGGATTCAAAGATGCGGGCTAAAAGATTTGAAGCTGACATGGTTTAACTACGAGAGTAGAGATTTAAGTTAGATATTTGTACTTTAAATTTATATTTACTTCTAGAGAGTTTAAGATGCAAAGAATAACTTCTACTAATTTTTTGGATCCCTCCACTCCCTAGGTGGGAAATAAAAAACTTTGACGTGATAATTGAAATCCTAATGGGTGCTGCAGTCCCATCGGTGCCATGTACCTCACCTAATAATTATTGATAATACACACCTGTTGGTGCAAAAATCCACCGGCATCGGAGAAGCTGGAGTCGAGGGTGCCGCGGTCGCCGCCGGGACCTGCAAGAAAAGTCTAAACCAGCGTTGGGTTGCTCCGGCAAGACCCTCCGACACTCAAGTCAGTTCTCTGCCTCAACAAGAATTGAGTGCTCGAACGAAAATTTTAGCAGAGTTTTGAGATAGAGACGAGAGCTTAGAAAATAACGTATCTGGGAGTCTCTTTTTATAGGCAGAGGGCGCAACAGATTGACAGTGACGCCTGTAACCGCCTGGTAGTGGGCCGTTCAGGAGTTTGTTACGAAGGGTAGTGGAGTAGAGACGTGGACATCATTATGGCTTGCCACGTGGGCCTGTTGTGGAGAGTGGAGTGATGTCCGTTATCGTGACTTGTCAGAGTATGATGGAGCTGCGTGGGATCCGTTACAGGAAGTGGAATAGTGCCGCGGCCATTATTGTGGCCTGTCAGAGAGTCCTAGCCTGTCGGCTGAAGCTCGGTAGGGATGTCTGGAGGAGCGAAGTAGCTCTCTGTCTGAGAGGAGCTCGGATGTTTCTGAGGTTGCCGACGAACCCGCTGTCGATGGGTGCCTTAGGTGTTGGCGCTGCAGGTTGAAGTCATTTTGCCGTAGAAGCCCGATCGAAGACTTTTCGTTGGTGAAGCCCGGCTGGGGTTGGTCTGAGGTGGGAACTTATCTGGGGAGTGTCCGTTGGGGAGATCCGATTGTATGAGGGATTCGGTGGAAGATCGTCTGGTGGCTGGATTCGGGAGATGTCGTAGAAGCCTGTCCACTGAAAGAATCTACAGAATATCGTTGAAGTTCGACTGGAGCCGTTGGAGGTCGATGGACGCTGTCGAAGGTCGATTGACTCCGTTGAGGATCGGCGACCGGAGGGGTATAGGGGACACCAGAGGTGGTCGACTGCTGGGGGAGTCTAGCTACTAGAGTTCGTCTGTTGTAGGAGTTCGTCCGGCCGTTGGGGAGGTCCAACTGCTGGAGTTCGTCCGTTGTAGAAGTTCATCCGGGGTATATCCACTGTAGAAGTTCGGCTGGAGCCTGGTATTTGTAGGAGTCCGGACGAGGACAGCTTATTGAAGAAGCCCGGCTGAGATCCTCCTATAACAGAAGTTCGAAAGACATTCGTTTATAGTAGGGTTTGGATGGAGTTTGTTATGGTAAAATTCGTCGTAGACCGCTCGTAGTAGAAGCTCGGAGTAAATCGCTCTTCGTGAGAGCTCGGAGTAGACCGCTCGTGGTGGGAGCTCGGCGTGTTTAGGTCTCGTCAAAATCCGGACGATGTCTATCTGCAATAGAAATCTGAGAAAGGAGTCCGGCTCCCGTAGGAGTCCGGATGGAGTGAACCGGCTCCCGTAGGAGTTCGGGTGAAGTGAACTGGCTCCCATAGGAGTTCGGGTGAAGTGTACCTGAAATGGAAATTCGGAGTAGAGATCCGGCTCCCGCAGGAGTCCGACGGAAGTTTACCTGCAATTGGAGTTTGGCTCCCAAAGGAGTTCTGGTGAAGCCCGCCTGCAGTAGAAGTTCGGCTCCCGTAGGAGTTCTGGTGAAGCCCGCCTGCAGTAGAAGTTCGGCTCCCGTAGGAGTTCTGGTGAGCGGACCGTCTCCCGTAGGAGCTTAAGTCTTTCCGCAGTAGAGATTTGAGGCAGTAGTCCGGCTCCCGTAGGAGTCCGGACGAAGTCCAGGAGGCGGTCGACCACCGTAGAGATTTGGTGTTGGAGAAGTTCGACTACTGTCAAAGTTCTGTAAGAAGTTTGGAATGGAGTCGATCGTGGCCGATCAGGACCTGAAAGAGGTCCGGAGCACGGTCGATCCCTGTAGAAGGTCGGCTGGTCTGTTATTGTAGAAGGTCAACTGGTCTGTTACTGTAGAAGGTCGGCTGGTAGTGGAGCTTGGTGAGCACTTGGGGGGACTTGATAGATGATTGAAGGAACTTATGTTGAAGGAGTCCGGGCGGGGTAGCGAGAGTTCGTCCGCTGGAAGAGTCTGGAGGACACTGTTGAAATTTGGCTGCTGGAGAAGCCCAGAGAGATACCGAATCCTTCGTGCCGGTAGTCGAAAGTCGGAGGAGTCCTGGAAGGGTCAATTCTGTTGAGAACTTCGGCTGAGGGTATTTTATACCCAACATTAGTCCCCCTACTTCCGAGTTCGAATTTCGAATGAAGGAAGTACAAAAAATTATCACAGCCGAAGTTGCTCCCTTGCACTTTGTGCGCGGTCGCCCTCAGATATCTTGGCATTTAATGCGCGTGCGCCTGAGTCTTTTCAAATCGGAGCAATCCGAGGAGGCTCTTTTGAAACTCGCAGCGGAACAGCGCTCAAGGCGCGACGCAATAAAGGCTCTGCCAGCCGTCAGCCACTTTTTAACCG
>KE505300.1:101769-123414 GCA_000441515.1 Elaeis oleifera | reverse complement strand
TCTAAATATGATTTCAAAACTCTGATTTTTTCTTTAAATTTAATTTTTTATTAATATTTAAAAAAATAAATATATAAAAATATTTAAAAAATATATAATTAACGAAAATTAACAATTTTGATGTCATCATGTAGATCTTTCAAAGATCTATCACATATAATTAAATCATACCAAAATCATAAAATTTTGGCATAATTTTTCTTATTTTCATACTTCCTCATTTTTATCCTATTTTTAACAACAAAATAAAAAAGATAAAATATTTACTAAGAGAATAACACATTATCTTATCTTCGATCAAAGATCAGCCTCTTCTCGAACCACTCCTGCAATTTGACGGAGTTTTTTTTTTTTTTCTAATTTTTCGAAGGTCTTAACGGTTTCGTTGAGACCAAAGCACCTTCAGAAGTTCTCTGAGATTTCTCAGAGAACTCTAGGCACTGGGCTGCCACTTAAAACAGCCCAGGCCCCACTCCCCTCACCCTCCCACTTTTTCATGTGGGGTTGTCGGCACGGTCTGGTTCACGTCGAACCGGTGCCGAACCGCTTCATACCGTCCGATTTTGGGCGGTATGGACAGGAATCTCACCGAATCGGGCGGTTTGGTGCGGTTCGGAGGGTTTCTGAAAAACCCCCGAACCATACCGGCAGGGCGTCGGTCCGGTTCGGTACGCTCCGTACTGGGCGGTTCGGCCCGATACGGTGAACCCTGTTCAAGAGGTTCATACCACTCAATGCTCCTTGAGGACAAATACTGATGGAGATTAAGAATCGGAATATCATCAGATGGTCGGAAAAGATGAAGGTAAATGCCCATAAGAATCTGAAGTAGTGCTAATTCCACAGGGACCATGGGCACGATGCTAAGGATTGCCTCTAATTGAAGAAAGAAATAGAAGCCATCATTGAGCAATGCTTCCTTGGAGCATACATCTGCTGCCAACAAGACAAGAAGGCCTTCGATTAGGAGCAGCTCGCTTCTAAGCTCCTGCTCAATAGCTGATCTATTATTGGGATCATCAACACTATAGCCGGTGGACTTGCGGTCGTGGCACCACCTCGTCCGTGATGACCCATGCTTGTGCAGCCCAAATCGGGAGTCCAACACCTAAGAGGTAGAGGTTGGATGAGATGATCTCCATCTTGGATGGTGATGCTGATGGCGTCCAATCCCCCATGATGACGCCATAGTAATTCTTTAACTATGATGAACTATGATGTAAAACATATTTAGTTGACCATGGATGCTCGGCGAATGTGTTGTTTTATGATGCCTTATGCAAAATGAACCTATCTAAGGATCAACTTTGGAATATAAATTCTCCTTTGGTTGGATTTTCTGCAGACCTAATCTCTGTAGGTCTCATCTCTTTGCTTGTTGTTATAGGACATGCACTGAGGTAGGCCACGGTCATGCTTGACTTCCTCATGGTCAAAGTTCCCTTAGCTTACAATGCCATATTGGCGAGGCCCTTCTTGAATGCTTTGCATGCCATTGTTTCCACTTACCACTTGTTGATCAAATTCTCCATGGTTCATGGTGTAGGTGAAGTCTGAGATGGCCGGTGCTCACCTGGTAATGCTACGTTGCCATCTTTAAAGGCAAGAGGTTAGTGGAGACATTGCTTATCGAGGGCTTTGACGCCCAAGTCGAGTAAAGGCAGCAGCAGCATGGACAATCAGCCAAGTAGCTTATCTCAATCATCCTGCGTGAGTCAAATTTGAGCAAAACAAAGCAAATCGGAGCTCAGCATGACAAAGCCTCCAAGTCTGACTCCTCGACTTCCTTCAGGCCAATGCTGATGTTTTCTCTTGGTCGGCCTTGAACATGCCAGGCATCAGCCTGACAGTTGTAGTCCAATTGCATGTGGATCCCTCGTACTGATATGTTCAATAGAAGATGCAGAGCTTCATCCTTGAGTGATAACAAGCCATTGATGAGGAGGTAGACAAGCTTGCAGTGGATTTCATCCGTGTGGTGAACTACCTCGGCTGGCTGGTTAGTCCCATCCTTGTCAAAAGGATGAACAAAAATGGTGGGTATGTATTGATTTCACTAATCTTAATAAAGCCTATTCAAAAGATAGTTTTTTTATCTAGGATAGACCAGCTTGTTGATTCCACATCGGGACATCAAATGCTCAGCTTTATAGATGCATTCTCGGGCTAAATCAAATCAAAATGGCATCCAAGAGAACGAGAAGACGTTCTTCATCATCGTTTAGTGGTTGTACTGCTATCAAGGATTCAGGTCCCAGTGGGACGTCCCATGGGACATCAAGATGGGGTGCCATCCTATGTGT
Source organism: Elaeis oleifera (assembly GCA_000441515.1). Taxonomy (NCBI): domain Eukaryota; kingdom Viridiplantae; phylum Streptophyta; class Magnoliopsida; order Arecales; family Arecaceae; genus Elaeis; species Elaeis oleifera. The sequence continues at coordinate 121,111 of KE505300.1, read as the reverse complement.
TGGGACTGGGCATCCCACTAGCATCCTAGGTCCTAATCGGGATGTCTTGGGACATCTTCTGTCTCAAGTGTTGGGATAGAGTGGGACGGTAGTGCGTCCCGTTCTATGAGAAAGTCAGGATAGTCCATCCTATAAGATTTAGAACCTTGATTGCTATAAGCTCATGCTCTTCGGGTTGAAGAACAGGGGAACCATATCCCAATGCCTCATCAACAAGTTCTTCAAGGACTAGATTGGCCGCAATCTAAAGGTCTACATTGACGACATACGGGTGAGGAGTCGTTAGGCTGATCAGCATGTGGCTGACCTCTAGGAGACCTTTCAGACTCTGGAAAGTACTATATGAAGCTCAATTTGAGCAAGTGTGCATTCGTGGTTACTTGAGAGAAACTCCACGGCTTCATGGTGATGCAGTGCTTGTTGGATTTTCTTAGGTGCTAGTGTACGTGGATTTCAAAAATTTTTTAAATTCAAAATGCAATGAAAAATCAGATTAAAATAATTTTAATCTAAGCATGCATTCATCATATGAAAGCATCTATGGATCTATTTCATATGCTGAAATTAACATAAATTGATTTTAGCATGAATAGAGAAGTCTGTGATCAAGTCACGTATCTGAATCGCTTCCTTTTGCTTCAAATCTATAATAGAGGTTGAATTCAATTCAATCCCTGGATCTCGGAGTTGTGCCGGTTCTGAATCAGCAGCACAAGTATCTTGCCTCTACGAGTATCCACAGAGCCGACCTGAATTATTTTCTCTTGAGTCCTGCTTGCTTGAACTGAAAGTCTAAATAGGCTTAAATCAAGCCTGGATAGGGTATCTTGCCTCTACGAGTATCCACAGAGCCGACCTGAATTATTTTCTCTTGAGTCTTGCTTGCTTGAACCGAAAGTCTAAATAGGCTTGAATCAAGCCTGGATAGGGATCAATCTTTGAACTCTTTTGATCTTTCTTTCTTGATTCTTGAAGAAATTAATAATCTTTCTTGATCCCTCAACTAACCAAGAAGAACTACTATCAAGAAGTGGTTGTAACAACCTCCCAACAAACTTGAGAGGAGGAAGAAGAAATTAAAAACCTTGGCGCCAACCCTTGATACTAAGAAGGTGGATGTCGCCCACCTCTCTCCAAGATCTAAGAGAGACGACGCCTAGAGAGAGAGGGCATGGGTTAGAGAGAGGAAGAGGAGGGGAGGCGTTGGGCACAGTAAGGGTGGCGGCAAGGATAGGAGAATATAAGATATGGAGAGGTAGGGCTAGAATCTTTAAATAGACAATATAAGGGTGTCCTAATCAAATTAGGATCCCTTCTAATCATATTAGAAGTCCTAGCTTAAAATCTCTTGGACCAAATCAAAGGGGCGCCACGTAGTCTAGAGCCACGCCCACATTGGGCTTGGGCATCCCATCATATGGGACCTAATTAAATGCTCTCTAATCAGCCCATATATTTTCAAAAATTCAGATCAAGGGATCTTTCAGATCAAGATGAATTTTCAATCAAGAAACTCTTTCTTGATTTAATTCAAGCCATAAATTGAGCATCCAACCATTGGAGCCCATTGAATCAAATTCAATTAGGTTCAAATCAAGTGTAGGAATTGGTTAATGCTTATCATATAAGAAAATCAACTAGAAGAGGAAATTGGGTTTACCTAGATGCTAGCAAAGTTAACATGAATCCAATAGGAATTTTCTAAATCCATATAAATTGGTGCTTCATAAGTCTAATTTAACCAATCCAGATTTTTCCTTTTAATGTGTAACCCATACGTTCAATTATCTGATAGTGAGATATACCATGATCTCTATCATAGGTATCACTGAAATTTCTTTCAGTGGGTCGGAACAGTTTCATTCTAACTCGATAAGGATCATTGATCCAAAATGATCTTATTGAGCTCTCACAATCCATCAATGATATTTAACAATATGTAGTGACAACCCAATAGAATCGAAATAGAACCTCTAGGTGTAGTTAATGTGTAATACAGTCTCTCTATCGTGAGTTCCGACTAGATGGCAGGTCATGGATAAATCGTTAAATTTGTCATCAGTCATATGATAGATCCGATCAGCTCAAGTCCATAGTAATTTCAAATGAAATTTTTTTATTAATCACACTGCTATGGTCATAGACTCATGGACTCAGTTTCTCAAATCTCATAGGACACTCCTCTCTATCAAGATCGATAGATTTTATCTAGATACATATCTTATTCCCACAGCTCAATCAACTGAAGCCAACATCCACTACAAAAACTCATAATTGAGTGAATGTTTATGTATAATCAAACCACAGCAGTCTTACTGTAACAATTGTGACACCACAGATCAAAAGATCAGTTACATAACTACAGCATCGAGATGATCACTGACGATTGAATAGAAATCTATATGATCTTTCGTATGGTCATGCTCAGTACTAGTTCTCTAACAACTATCCGCACTTGCCACTCAGTATCTCTACACTGCAGATTAAAGACTCATCTATCCTGAAGGAAGCGAACCATGCATCGATTTTTCTAGATCGATTACCGTCCCCATGACTATTCTATAGTCTGGAGTAATTTAAGAATCGATTATACATGCTTTTAATTCTTAACAGTTGAGAATATGTATCGTAACATTAATTTTAAGAACGATTCAAGGATACATAACATTTGAATGGAAAAAAAAACTTATCCTTTATTGATCAAATCAATAGTTTAAATACAAATTTATATCATAGAATAAAATATGTCAGCCAACAATTAATTTCTAAGACATACATCTAATAGTGCTGGATCAAAGTCAATCCAAAAAAGATTTAAGCTATCTTGGAGGTGTTACCACCGAGGAACTAGAAGTGCAGCATCTCACATGGATTGTTGTTCTCAGCAAGTTCGTAGCTAGGTTAGCGGAGAAGTGCCTACCCTTTTTCAAGGTGCTGAGCTTGATCAAAGACTTCTAGTGGATGGTAGATTTCTAGCTCGCCTTCAATAAGCTTCGAAAGTATCTCAACTCATCACCACTCCTGACCAAGCCCTATTCGGGGGAGATGCTCTATCTTTATTTGGTTGTTTTCTTGCAGCAATAAGCTCGGTGTTGGTTCGGTGTTGGTTCGAGAAGAAGATGGACTATAGAGGTCGGTCTACTACACCAGTTGAGTTTTTGAGATATTGAAATGAGGTATTCCAAGATTGAGAAGATTGCTTATGCCTTTGTCATCTTGGCCAAAAGACTCCAACTGTGCTTCCAAGCTTACTCTTTCATAGTGTTGACCGACCAATCTTTGAGGTAGATTCTGCAGAAGCGCGACACCTCGGAAAGGTTGACCAACTAGGCGGTGGAGCTTGGGGAGTTCAGCATCAACTATCAGTCCTGACCTTCCATCAAGATTCAAGCATTATCCGACTTCCTTGTGGAGTGCACAATCCCCAAAGAGGCAGAGGTTAGATTGGAGCTAGATCAGAGCCAGCAGATTTCTAGATACTGCATGGTGATGGGTCATCGAACACCAATAAGAGCAGAGCTAGGTTGATCTTGACTAGCCTGGATGGCATTGTGACAGAGCATGCCTTGTGCTTCGGCTTCAAATCATCAAATAAAAGGTTGAGTACGAAGCTCTCTTGGTAGGGTTGAAGCTCGTTCAGGAGCTTGGAGTTCAGCACCTCAAAGCCCTCAGTGACTTCCAACTGGTGGTTGGGCAATTTGAGGATAGTACAAGGCTAGAGCTCCAAAAATGGCAAAGTATCTCCAAAAGGTATGAGATATCTTCTCATTTGACAAGTTTGAGATTTTACAGATACCTAGATCGGAAAATATCCAAACTGATCTACTCTCAAAGTTGGCGATCTCGGAATGCACCGACCTTAAGAGGACTGCCGACTTGGAAGTGTTCAACAAATCGAGCATTGAGGAGCCAACCCATTAGGCAACTACCTCAATAGGAAAAGATTCCTAATGATAGGAACAAAGCTCAGAGAATTAAAAGCCAGGCTAGTCTTTATGTGTTGCTGGAAAGGAGGCTCTACAAAAGATCTTTCTCCATGCCACTCTACTGTCTCTAATCCTCTAAAGCAGAGAATGCACTTCATAAAGTCCATAAAGGCATCTGCAGAAATCACCTAAGGCAAAGTTTAGCCTACAAGGTCCTATGATAGGGCTACTATTGATCGAGCATCCAAAAGATGTAGCCATGTGAAGTGGTGTGACTAGTGCTAGTGATATGCTAACATCCAGTATCAGTCAGCAGCCTCGCTCACTCCGATCAGCATGCTTTGGCCATTTGCTTAATGGGGGATAGACATTCTCGAATCTTTCCTATAGGCCATCGGGCAAAGTTTCTAATAGTGGTGATTGGTCATCAAATGGGTTGAGATCGAGCTACCAGATTGGATCATTGAGAAGAATGCTCGGGATTTTGTCTTGGAGATCCATCATTTGTTGTTTCAGATTGCCTCGAGTCATTATTACTGACAACAGAAGGCAGTTTGACAACTACTTCTGAGAGTTCTGTGCCAACATGTATATTGATTATCGGTTCATCTCAGTCAGATATCCTCAAGCTAATGGGAAAGCCAAGGTGACCAATAGGATCATACTGCAGGGTCTGAAGATATGACTGGACTAAGTTAGAGGATTTTGGTTGGATGAGCTGCATGACATTCTCTAGGCCTACCGCACCACTTATCAGACTCTGATTGAGGAAACATCCTTCAACCTTGCCTTCAGCACCGAAGTGGTCATCTCCTTCAGCACTGAAGTGGTCATCTGCTTGGAGATCGGGTTGCCCTTGCATTGGATAAAAGCCTTCAATGAGCAAAGGAACCCAAAAGACTAAGCCAACTTGGGTCTTCTTAGAGAATTCAAGGAACGAGCTCGAATTTGGATGACAGCCTATTAGCGATGAGTAGCTCAGTACTGCAATTTCCGATGAGTCAAAATCTTCTGATTTGAAGATCTAATGCTCAAGAGAGTTGAAGTTACCCAATTGGTAGAATATGGAAAGCTCTTGCCCAATTGAGGACTGTACTGTATTGTCAAGGTAGTGTGTCTTGAGACCTATTGTTTGGAATATTTGGATGGGAATCCATTCCTCGGACTTGGAACTCTATCAATCTCCAACCTTACTATCAGTAAGATATGCTATCAAAAATCCATGTAAAATCGGCCTCATAATGAAACTCCCAAGGTTTGCCGAACCATCCTGAATTGGGTGGTTCAGGACATGCCAAACGGTATTGGCGACCTATCGGTACGGTTCAAGCATTCAATTCGGAACGTTGATGAAATAGAGGGAGGAAAGAGAGGAAAGAGGGGGAGAGAAGGAGAGAAAAATACCGGTGGTGGCTGTCGATGGTCTATTGAGGCCAATAGAGGGCCGACGGATGTCTGTCCGATTCCAAACAGATAAAAAGAGAGATAGAGAGAGGAAAAGAGAGAAAAATGGGAGGGAAAGGCCGGCGGTGGCTGTCGGAGGGCCGTCGTGGACTTTGGAGGGCCATAATACCCCTCGGGCTTCCATTGGTTCGAAAGGGTGATCGCTTTGTTTCGATCAGACTATTTTTTTGCCCAATTCACAGTGAAGTCGGCAACAATTGGGATTCCGGCCCTCCGAGGGCCGTGGGGCCCTCTAACCACCACCAGCCTCCCCACAGCCACCCATTCCTTTCATTTCTCTCCTCCCTTTCTTTCTCTTTATCTTTTTCCTTTCTCTTCCTCCACGGTTCGATCATTCAAGGTCTTTCTTCCTCCTCCCTTTCTCTCTTTTCCTCTCTAGTTTTCCTTCTCCCCCATTTTCGTTTCCGTGTTGGTTCGGACCGATACGGTCCAGACAGGGGTATAACGACCTGTACCGTTGGCCGACTGGCATTTTGATCGATTCTAATTTAGCAAAGCTTGGACACTCCTTTTCTTTATGCAAGAATTATTGTTAGAATTTCAAGTCAGGAATGTGGCCACCAACCTAACTATAGGTCAGATGAGTTTGGAACAGACCATTGACGAACACAGTCAGGTGTGGAGCGGGCTGTGCAAGGATCCCGTGGCGGCAACCTGAGAAGTTGGGGAAGCAACCCAGTAGTGCTGGCATGCCCCTTGCCAAAGAAGTCTCGGATCCAATTGATCCATATCCATGAAAGATGTTGACGGCAACCTTCCAGCCAAGGGGCGAAGATGGATTGAGCTGGGCAACCTCATTCGCCGACAAGTCTTGGTGCTATAGTAAGCCACGTCGGCTCAACGACCAAAGCTAGACCACCGTGTCTGTGGACAAAGCCTCGTGCAATTTGAATTAGGCAATCACCTGCAACTAAAGTCTCGGTATCCTAACTAATCTCGATATATTTAACGGTCCGAACTAGGCCACCATGCCTTTATGAAAGCTAGGGCCCTTTGCCAGCTAATAAGTCTCGGTGCACTAGTAAGCCATATTGGTTCAATGGCCCGAGCCAGCCCGTTATGCATGCTTGTAAGTCTTGGCATACTAGTAGGCCCAGTTGGTCGGACAGTCCGAGATAGGCCACCATGTCTGCCTATAAGCCTCTACTTACTAGTAGGCCCTAGTTGGCTGAATAGTTTGAGCTAGGCTACCATGCTTGCCCATGAGCCTCAGCGCACTTGTAGGCCCAAATTGCTTGAACAGCTTGAGCCAAACCATCGTGCCTATCAAAGCCTCGACGATCGAAATATATCAGATAAACGATCTGAACGACCTACTATCCCATGCTAGATGGCATGATCCAAGCATTACAGGCCACCATATCTTGGAGCATCATCTCCTGACTTGCATAGGCATCCTAGCGCGAGTGTCCTCTGGCCATTGAGTTTGAGCCTTGATATATGCTAGCCTAAACAAGCAGGATGACTTCAGCACTCTAGGCCATCGTGCCCCAAAAGCCTCGGTGACATATTGACCTGCACAATCGGCCTAATTTGAGTGCTTTCGACCGTCATATCGAATCATCAACAACTCGTCGACCTAAGTAGGCAAATCAGCCTGAGCACAATCTGGCCGCCACATCAAAAAACTATACGCATAGTCAATCCTCTCAAAGTTGAAATAGCTCCTATCAAAGCACCTACCAGATGAGGTGTAATTTAATTCTCACAACATGAATAACTTGGGTGCCAAATGCTCTAGACAAGCAGACAAAAGGTAGCACCTTGGTCTGCTCCTATTAGCATTGGGGCCAAGCCTCTGGATGTCCTCCATATAGTTGACCATCGAGACTGAGACTAGGGTTAGAGCCCCTGTGACCACTTCAACGGCAGGCATCACAAAGTAAAGTCAGTTTTAAGTCCGAGCAATCAAACAACACAACACATTGGAGCATAATATGGAAAAAGTGTTTTCTATTAACAATTTCAATTACAAGGTATTAGCTTGTTTGTTGAGCATAGCTACATGCAAGAAAGTAGAAAACCTAGTCTATTGGTGAATTGCTGGAGCAACTAGAGTATGTTGCACCTCGGTTTGACCTCATGATGGCAAGCAACTCGAGGACAGCTGACCCTCGTTCACGGCAACAACCAGAAGGAGTCTGTCCTCCACATTGAGCTTGCTCCTTAGAAGGTCCAAGGAACCAATGAAGGAGATCTCCGGTAGAAAGCTCGGCCGCTTTCCTCTCTGGCTCAAAGAGTCACACTCCATGATGTCTGCTGCCCTCCTCTAGGTATCTGTGGCTCGCTGATGGGCAACCTGCAGTTTCTTCAATAGAGAGGATACTCTCTAACCTGCCTCACCTAAACGGAACTCCGTTGCCTAAAGTTCTGCTTCCATCTGTGCCACTCTTCAGCGGGCCGTGGCTGTCTTCTCCATGATCAGCTGGTTCTGGATGGAGGCAACCTCTCCTTCAGCTTCCCCCACCTTCTCTAGTCTCGACAATGCCACCGAGGGAGATCTCTAGTTCCTCTATCTTCTCTGACAGCCAGTCTACTAGAGAGATGTTCATGGTGGAGTCTTGGTAAAGGTTAGTCGGCTCTCCATAGGCTACCTCAATTTATAAGGCACACAGATGGTTGAGATCCAATCTCCGTTCTTCGATCTCCCACCACATGTTGAGCTTCCATGGCCTTGAATGTTGTGCTTCCTAATCAGGAGATATTCTTTTTGGGCTTCACTCTTGGAGAGTCATTATTTTGGGCATCCATCCCCATTAAAAGTAACACGGTCTCCGAAGTAGAAGTCTGTGTTAGATGATGATCCCAGAATTCTTCCCTTGAGATCTTAGTGGAGCAAGCATGGCGTCATCTACAAATTTTTGAGGTCAAATGGTGACTGAGGTGCAGTTTGGGATGCATAACCGTCCTCTCCAAGTACGACTAGGGTGCAAGCCACAACCATGCTTAACTTAGTTCAATCAAAGGTACAATACCAGCTTGAGCAAGGATGACGGCTGACCCGAGCTTCAACTTTGATCTTGCTGGTCTATAGACTCACTAGGCTACTTTGAATGATCTAAGGTACTTGGTTACATTCTAGCTACCTACATAGGTCAGTTCATTCCAGGCAGTATCCTTGGTGTTGAAAGCATTCACAGACAGGGCAAACATGCAAAACACGATCAAAAGAATTAGAGCAAAGTACTTCGTTGCATAGAAGAAGAGTACAAATGCTCTGTCAAGCTATAGAGGGTGTTCTAGCAACAAGTTCTTTGGCTCAAGGTAGTGGTCCTAGCAAGATTGAAATGTAAGGTCAACTATTTGAAGACTGACCTCTGGGGATAGCTATGTGACTCTCCTTATGCATTACCTAAAGCTGCTCTCAAAGGACTTGGCACTATTTTCTCCAGCTCTTCTCAGGTTGGAGAGCTCTGCCTCTGCTTCTGTAGCCCGTTGCTGAGCTTCACATTGCCCCTTCCTCGCAGCAGAAGCCTCACCTTTGGCTTCTCAAAGAATTGTTCGGAGGTGTGTGACCTCTTCTTTCAGGTCGGTCGCCTCCTGTTGGGGTTGGTAACATCACCATCCTTGACAGCTTGATGAGCCTCCTGAAGAAGAGCAACCTCTTCTTTCAACTCAATGGCTTCCCGATGGGCATCTTGCCGGTTCTTCTTGTCTCAGCAAGATTCTTGTAAGCTGCTTGTTCCCTGAAAGAATTGTTGGCTCTATGGCAGCCTCCCTAGCCTCAGGATCCGTACTACATCCAAGCTCAGCCAAGGCCCTCCCTGTGCTCTGCCTTCCTCTACATGTACTTGGCATAGGAAGCTTGTTTTTCTGCCGCTCTCGCTTGGTCCTTATAGTCTGTAATATTGGCTTCCAAGGTGTGGAAGTAGAAACTAACTTGCAAGGATGAGGTAACTGAGTTAGTGAAAACTAACTAGCAACAGCATTAAAGGTTGAGTAAAGGCTTACCATCATCATAGCATGATAAGCAATTGTAGAAAGTGCTTTCTAGGTCCATGCACCAGAGGAAATCAACATCCTAAGGAGGAATCATCCTTCTGACCATGTCCCCAGCCAGCTCATGATTAAAGATGACGAAGTCCGTGTCCTTGAGTGACCACCTCGAGATGAAAGAATGCGACTCAGACTCATGCGAAGGTGGAAATTGTTAGGGAGATGGAGCATTTATGGGTTGTTGGGATGAAGAAGCTTCCAACTGAGGATGGAGTGCTAAGACTATTTGATCCTCAGTGACCGAGACTCTTCCCCTTCAACTTTGAAACAGTAGCTGCTCAGTCAACACCCACTCGCGATTCTGTAGGTCGAGGTAGAGCTTGTGAAACTTTTTGCAATGCAGTCCCTGGAGCACCGTATTAGGCTAGGACACTTGATTCAGGATAATCTTTAGCCTCCTTCACCATCAGTCATTCACTGTAGGCTTGAACCAATTCTACTCCTTTCGGTCTTTCTATGAGGTTCGATCCAAGCTTGGCAACCTCTTCCCTCACCTTGGCTGAGTGTATACCGCCAACTAAGCTCGGCTAGGCTTCATTTGACTCTCTTGTCGAGCCCATCTCAGGTTCGGTAGTCTTGTTTGGCGCAAGCTTGATGGCCTTGCCCTCAACCATGGGGTCAGCTTTCTTATGGCCGGACTTTCTTTTCTTCCTCCAAGGAAGGCCCAAAAGTTCTTCTTTGTAGTACTTTATCCCTGCATAACCAACAAGGTCAGAATATCGAAGGACGCTGTGGCTCGACAAGGCTCGCTCGGATCTGTTCAAGGTCATCCTCGTCCAAAATACTTTTTACATCATCTAGACTAAGGTGGACCTCAGACAAGACCTCATAGGACTCAGTAGAAGCTTGATTAGGAGATCCTTAACCGATGACCTCCCATTCCACGGCCCTTTCCTCGAAGGACCCCATTGGAAGGCAAAGAAACAAGGGAAGGAAGAAAAGCCATTGCGAGGACCAAAAGCTAAGGGACTCGGGAGCCTACTGAGGATCTAAGACTCCGAAGGAAACTAGTGGGCATTACAAGTCGAGCAGTGGAAGGGTGACAGCAACAACAAAAGCACCAACACCTTCTTCTCTGGGCTCTTCTTCGCCGACTCCGATGAAAAGAAGCCAAAAGAATTGCAGCTCTTTCTTCTCCAGACCTTATATAATGCCCTAAGGGTCTTGATCAATGCGATCGTTTGAAGCACTCGACCTGATGAGCTACCACGTGTCAACCCTCTGTTTGACACCTAAGCATCATTGGCGTCGCAAGTGGCGAAGTGATCGATCATTGTCCTAAAACGCATCTGTCATTATGTCATTTTGGGAAGTGAAGACACTGGCATGCCTACCATATATGTAGTGTCTAGAAGCTTCCAGTGGCAGCCTTAAAAAGCAAGGCGGTGTACTTCACCATATGGACCCATAGCTTGATCACCACACTCAGGCACACAGTTCAGCTCCTCTGTTTGGGCTTGTAGCTCACCATCGCATTTGGTTGTGCAGCTTAGCCCCTGCATTCGGCTTAGACAACTCAATTCGTGGCTTGACGGTGATGCATTGCAGCTCGGCGAACAATGCCATGGCCGGACATCTAGGTTAGCTTGTCTACTTCTATCGTTTGAGCTCTCAAAGCACCTTGGCCTCAAAAGTGGGGGTAAGTGATACATCTTGAATTTGATTTGTATGATGTAGCATTGCCGACCAATTGGAGCCAGATATGGACCAGCCATGAAGCCCTCCACCTCAACCAACCAGTTCTTGCCATGTGGCTATCTTGAGGGCATATAGAGAAACTCAAATCTCTCTCTCCAATCAGTAACAATTGGCCCATAACAGTGGAATGGCCTCTCTAACCGTGAGACCCGTATCTTACATGATCATAATAAACTTTCGGACAAACGAGCAGTTATCCCCCAATCTTCTTCGCACATTCTTAGATCGATGGGCTTCAGCCCTCGCCTATATATACTCTCTCGGGCCCATCAGGTAAGTATTTTTCAAGTCTTTGGAAGTCTTCCAAAGCCTAAGTCCTTCCAAGTACATGTAAGTCCTTGGAAGCTCTCTGGAGTTCCACTGAGTCTCTGAAGAAACTTTCTGACCGTCGAGTTCCTAACTCGTATGCTCGGAGAATCCTTACCGGTGGAGATCCACTCGAGAGCCTCTCATAGTTTCAGGCTGAGTAATGTCCCAGAGGGACTCTACTTCTCTTGAACTCACAGAGCTCTTTTTTTTCTTCTCCCACGCAGACTCTAACTTCCCATTTACTTCTACTGCCTTCTTGATCTCCCTCTTCTTCCACTACCTCCTTTAGAACCTCCTCTATTCCATCGAGGTAGATTGACTTAGGCATTGGGGGAACCTCCGGCAAGCAGACTTCCTTTGCTTGTGGTGTTTCAGGGCGCTTGCAATGGTCGAAGTGTGGGTCCGGCCTCTCTGACAGCTCTGAGATCTCCGGTCAACTTTCAGAGTCTGAGTCATCATCCTCCATCTCTCATCATTAGCTCCAGCTCATCAACTTGAGCCAGGTCAATCATCGGTGGCAATAATATCTTTTGAGTTTGTAACAAAATATTAAATGTTGGTCAAAGAACCATTCTTGCAAAAGTTACCTCTGATTCATTTATTCTGGTCTGATCATTGTATTTCTGATTTTGCAATCTTTACCTTGGGATTGTTTATGAGCATATGTTATGCTTATGTAACTAGGGAGATATAAGGAGACCGAGGTTCACCATACCAACCCATATTACTCCATATTAGGCAAACTATACTGTACTAATAAGGTATTGATACATGCCAAGGTTCAATATGATACAAGGACCGAATTGGCTTGTACCAAGCGTAACTACTTGTTTCTACCTGATTTCATGTTGTACTGGCCTGTACCACCTGATTTTAACAATAACATTGGTTGGGCTGTGAAAAGGGCCTCTTGACCCTTTGCCAGTACAGGAGCTGTACTATATCGTACACGTAAGGTACTAGTGCAACATCCTGTACTGGTATAGCAAATCTTGAATGAGACAAACAATAATCACACAATATTACTTTGACATTTATTTTCTTATTTGGATTATGATGAAACATATTTCTATGCTTGCCATGCGTGCTTATTACTCTTCCTCTTTTTTGTTAATACTGGAAAAATAATCCTTGTAGTAGCATTTTGAGATTGCATGAGCCATTGACTTGTTTATATTTTGTGCTTCCTAGTGGTCATACATCAACAGTCTGGGCTGTGTCTTTCAACTCTAATGGAGATAGAATGGCTACCTGCAGGTATATATTTAACTTGTTTTTTAAAGTAAATATTCATAAGAAAAGGTCAATAAAATAGTTATTAACTTTGTAGTGATGATCTGACATTAAAGATATGGGACACTAGCAGTAGTCCATCTGAGACAAGTGGCAGTAGCTGTGGATCTTGGTGAGATGCAACTTTACCTTTGACTCCTCAATCATTTTGCATGGTACACGTAATTTCTCTTTTAGGTGTATAAGTTTCTAAGACATTTCAATAACAGATTGTTTGCACCAAGTTTCTTTATGTAATTAATGATCATTCAAGTTGTTGCTACCAAGACTTGTTATAACATAGAGAATGTACTGTACTATAACCATCAAGCTGTGTTTCAGTATGAGTTAAGAGTTTTCTGTAAAAATCTTTTAGTTGATTTTTATCAATAGGGAAGATCTTCATTAATATGAGAGTATACAAAACCAAGAAGAAGAATTTTTCTTGTTTCTTTCCGTTTCAAGAGATGCATAGGAAATTATAATGTTAGTTGGAGTTGACCATTTGGACTGCTAATCTTTTTTTAATTATTTATTAACCAGTTCTCTCCTAATATTCTACATAGTTATTCAATGAAACCAGCACTATGGTAGCTTTAGCTGCTTTCTATCAAGTTGGAAGCTATCTTTCATTGAGTTCATTGAATTACAAAGGCCTCGTTGGTTGCAGAATTTGAATTGGGAGGATAGGTATCTATATTCCTCACTGTTCCTCCAAAAAGGTACTTATCCCATGGGATGAGGTTATTTGCAGCGATGGTAATGATCTCAGGAACGGCTGAAAAAGTTAAAGATGGGATGAAAAAAGTGAAAGAGTGGAAGGGGAGGAATAATAACTCTCATAAAAAGTTGATTGATTAAGTTTATTCTGCACCCTTGATGGTTTTGTTCTTTGAATTCTCACTTATTACATGCTGACTAGAATTAAACAATTCCATAAAAATGTAACATGTTTGGCGGGGTAACCCAGTATTCCTTTTATTTGGACTTATTCTGTGACCTAAGGGAAAAGTATGAGCCATTCAAATTTGTCTATCAAATAGATCGATCCAAATTCTATAAATAATGGGATGTGATTTGAGAAGATGTAGTTCAGAAGGCAACATTTTTTTTCAAGATGTCTAGAACCAGATTTTTTTGAATACTTGCATTGTCACAAAGTGCAGGTTCAGAAAAATCATCAAAAGCAAAAACCTCATAAAGTGCAGGAGTGGATTCACAAATTCGAGGGGATAGGAAAAAAATTAAGAAGAGAGTATTTAAAGAATATTCCAAACATCTTGATGAACTTATTTCAGAATAATTTGTGTAATATTCACAAAATGTAGTGAGTTATTAATGCAAGTTGGCAGATTGTGCCTTTTATGGCAACTATTAGGATTTTGGGATGGTTAGGGGAGTATTGCTGATGAAAATTTGAGGATGATTGGAGGTTTTTGCCCCATAAATCTACAAAACTTGTCTTTTTTTTGGGGGATCAGATATATTATACAGTTCTTGTATAAATACACCCATTAGAGTTGCAGAACAAAAGATCATGAAGCTGTTGAGGTGTAGAGGAGTCGTCCCAAAAGAAAACATCTTGTGTGATTCGCAACATGTGACCCAACCCAATCTGCAGAAAATTGTTGTTAGGACTTGTACAGCAAAGAAACGTGCACATTAATATCTTTATTTGAGGGAAAGAGGAGGCTAAACCACCCAGAATTCAGAGGAGAAAAAATTACAATAGAAGAGGGGAGAAGAGGGAGAAAGGAAAGGAAAGGCAAAAAAATCCTCCACAAGAGACAGAACATATCTACTATAATGTAGAAACATCAGCAAACTATTTGTCTAATAACACACCAAAATTTAGAAAACCCTGTGAACTGCTTCTAGGTTCTTAGACCGTTTGTTGTGTAACCGAATGCTTACTTGAACTTGACTCTTTGTTGAAGATTGATTTAGAAATATTCTTGCATTTTATTCTGTCTGATATGATTATAGAATCAGTACACAGTTGATTAAATGCCACTCAAATTTCTCCAGGAACATATGATGATCTCCATCCTTTCCAAAATGATATGAAAGAACTTGGGTAGTGCTAAATATTTAGTTTATCCAAAACATCAACCCGAATGACTTTAGTCAAGTTGCATCTTAGAAATAGATGGTCGTGTGACCCCACAAGTTCACTGCAAAGTTCATCTCCAAGTACACATCCTCCAAGGTCTCAGCATCTTAGAAATAGATGGTCGTGTGACTTCATAGGTTCACGACAATGTTCATCGCTGAGTACGCATCTTTCAAAGTCCCTGCCGGACTTTCTGTCCATATTTTCTCCATTGTTGAATCGCTTCTTGAAGCTTAACCATGGAAATATTTTGATTTTATGGACACACATTTTCCATTAGAGCTTAAGGAGTTGTAAGAGTAGTGGTTGTGAACTTCGTTAGAGGCATGATCTCTCTAGAGAATTGTGTTAGTGTTTGTAGATGGCCTGCGATGTTCAAGCAGGTCAAGCAATTTATTCAATTCCAAAGGGGAAAGAATGAATGACTAGGACTTTTGAAATGGAGAGTCTCTTATTCCACTCACTGCAGCAGTGGTTCATTTTTTTTTGCAGCAATCGTAGAAGTTGGGAATTTGATAGGGGATGAGAGCAAGGATTCATATCTGGAGGGACATCCCCTGGGACATCAGGATGGGGTACCATCTCATATGTTGGGATAGGACCAAGCAAGGTATGTTGAATCAGTACTGTTAGCGGTACGGTTCGGTATGGTTTCGTATTGTATCGAACCGACGAAGGCAAGCGGATCCGAACTGGAAGAAAAAAAGAGAGAAAGAGGAAGAAAGAAAAGAGGGAGGGAAGGAGCCGGCGGGCCGTCGGATGGCCTCCGGCTGGCCGCTGTGGTCGCTGAAGGGCGCAATCCACGCACGCGGCGCCGCGGGCGTGAAATAGGGGCATCGCCCCTGTTCGCAAATTTTTTTAAAACCTAGTTTTAAGTGAAGCCGGCAAATAGTTTGTCGGCTTCATGATTTGTGTTTTTTTTTAAAATCCCTTAAGTCGGCAACTAGGTTGCCGACTTCATAAGTTTAAACAAAAAAAACAAAAATCGAAACAGACGGTCGTCTGTTTCGAAAAAGAAGATCCGCGGCTCCGCCCGCTCGACCGTCCTTAGGCCGTCGGCGTCGGCTCGCCGGCCATCGGGGGCCTCGCGACGGAGGCGCCATTTGTTCGGTAGGTCCCTCGCCCCCCTTCCGAGCGCTCTCTCTCTCTCTTTCTCGTTCTCTTGAAAATTCTATCGGGCGATACGGGGCTCGGAAGCCCTCCGACGGCCGCAGTCGGCCATCGTCGGCCTCCGACGGCTCCCACCTCCCTCCCTCTCTTTCTCATTTCTCTCTTTTTCCTTCCGTACCACCCTGTACCGAATTTATCGGCCGAATCATGCCGGTTTTCCGCCGGTCTGGTACGATACGGGTGTACCGATCGGTTCGGCACGGTATGGAAACCTTTGGACCAAGGATTCAAGTCCCAACGAGATATCCCGCATGACATCGGGATAGAGCACCATCCCATGTGTTGGGACAGGGCCATCCCGCTTGTGTCCCAGCATCTTGATCGGGACGTCTTGAGAAATCCTTTGTCTCAAGTGTCGGGATGGGATGGGACGGCGGCACGTCCCGTTCCATGAAAAAATCGGAACAGCCGATACGACTATCCCGTCATCATCC
The DNA here is from genome assembly GCA_000441515.1 of Elaeis oleifera. NCBI lineage: Eukaryota > Viridiplantae > Streptophyta > Magnoliopsida > Arecales > Arecaceae > Elaeis > Elaeis oleifera. Next base: position 104,729 of record KE505300.1, on the reverse strand, counting down.
TATTATCGCGATCGGCATGTCTTGGGACATCTATCCTAAGTGTCAAGATGGGCTGCGACAGTACTATCCCATGGGATTTAAAACCTTGGCTCGACAAACCAAATAACATTTAGAAATTAACAACCAACATATTTTGTTTGGACTAAATTTTGTTCCAAAATGGAGGTAAAACAACAACGATGCTTTTCCATGTAAAGGAGCGTCTTCTTCTAGGTTTCAACATGCACATTAATAGTATCATGTCAATTCGATGGCTTTTTCATCCTATTGAAAACTTCAATCTATTTGGCAAATGGACATTAGTGGAAACCACTTGTTGCAATCTCGTTTTACCTTTTTTTGAAAGGACAAGGGGATCAATGTAATGGAAGAAAGGATCTTGTTCATGAGGTATCTACATCTAAAAACTACTTTAAGGGATTAAAGAAAATTTTGCCAAGCTGTTATGTGATTCTAGAGTTAAAATCTTTTGTCTCGGGAGATCCTAAGACTGCCAAATCATAAGATCCTTTGAATCTTACTATCTACAGTGGCATTGGTCCAACATGCATGCTCTTTTGAAGCCTTTCTTGACCTCCAATCTCTAGCTAATTGCGAGCCAAAGAGATGCTTTGCACAAAGAGTAGATCTATTTCTTTAGATCTAATCTCTCGCTTCCCTTTCTTTAAGTAGAGCCTTTAGCATCCCTCTCTCTTATTTTCTTCTCTCTCACTTATTCCACCATGAGCTACACCATACCTCCTATTAAAGGAAAATGTAGGAGACAGCTATGATTATAATAGCTGGCTCCAACTTGGCCACTTGGTATCCTTGTCAAACTAGGACACCAAGAAAAGGACCTTACCTGGATGCCTCCCCTCTTTGTAGTCGAACTTCTCAGGGGAGTTCTGAGAAATAAGGAGGGGCGGCACACTAGGAAAACTGGCCACCTACTTCTCTAATCCTAGTCTAACTAGGACTACTCTTGGTCAAAGTCTAGTCTTACTTGATCGGGCTTGACCTAATCTAATTGGGCTCTACTAGACATAGGTAAGGCTCAACTAAGGCTCTAACCAGATCTTTATTTGATCCACTAAATAACTAAATGAGAGAATATTTAGTTAGAATCTCAGTCTAATTTATGATTGGAGATAGGTTGCATGTATTAGACACATTATTGGGATAGATCAACACAGTTTTCTTGCATCACTAGTAATCTACCCCTTCAGGTTTGCTATATGAAACAACAGCATCTTGATCCGGCATTGGAATATGGTGCCCTATTTTATTATTGAACCTTTATGAACTAGGATGAAACTTATAGGTCTCCTTATCCTTGCACAAGCCATATGTTGTAGTTCAGTACCCTGCATTCCAATATCCTTGCATGACTTTTAGGAACACAAGCAACTATCAAAACTTAGTCATGCAATGTCATGGCCTCCTAGGACTTTGGATCATGTTAGATACTTCTAGAGAAATCTGTTCATGCAAAACTTTTTCAAAAGAATTAATTAAATATAATAGATTTGCAAATCAATTAAGCATTTTCCAAACATAAGTAATAGTATGGAACCTAGGATTTTCGTGTTTGATCATGTCTGTCCATATGATGCCTTCCATGTTGGATAGCTTGATCTTCAGTTGCATCCGAGGTTCACCAAGATAGGCAACCAGGACAGTTCTAGCATTTGAATGAAACACTGGCAAGAATGGGGAAGGGAGAAGGAAGAGAGGAAAAATGAGAGAGAGGGGAGGGAAGGAGAAGGAAAGGCTGGGGAGGCCGCCGGAGGCTATCGGGGGTGTGTTGAGGCCATTGGAAGCTATTGGGGGCGCTAAGGCCTCTGGAGCTCCGCTCTCCTCTGGAGAGAGGAAAATAGATAGAGAGAGGGGGAGGCAGGGAACGAGCAGGATATGGTGGGAAGGCCAACCGTCATTGCCGAAGGGCCGTGGAGGCCCGCTGATGGTTGGATTTGCCTTACTGGCTTTCGCTGGATCGAAACAAGGGTGACACCCTTGTTTCGATCATGATGCTAATTTTTTTCCACTAGTTCACAGTGAAGTCGGCAATCTTGTTTGAATTGAAAAAAAATAAATTGAAATCAGACTCTATTTTGATCCAGTGGAGGTCAACGAGACAAATCTAGCCATCCACTAGCCTCCTTGCCCTCTTCCAGCTCCCCTTCCTCCCTCCCTCCCTTTTCCTCCAGTTCTCCCTCTCCCACGCTCTCTTTGCTATGTTGGTTTGGGCTTTGTTTTGGCATGGAATGGCATGGGGCATACCAAACCACACTGCCGGCTAACCGGTACAGGCACTTGTATCGGCACAGCAAACTTTGCTCGTGGTTGTTCCTTATCAAAGATGTAATCTAGGGTACTATGGTCCATACATGGGTTGGTCTCAAATTTGCTAATCGCCATGATGCAGCAAGGTGTCCCATCCGTTAGGTTAAGGACTATTTGCAAAATTGTGCACCTATATAATATCTCAACTCTTGATAGTGATTTTCAAGATGAATTGCCAGTGTTGACTGTTTAATGTGATTGCACACTTGAGGTGCTAGTGTGAGGTCATCACTGTGGTGGAGGACTCCATGTAGTCACTGTATACTTTAGCAGCCATATAGGTGCCATGCCCAACCTCACATATCGTTGTCAACAAATTTTGAATGGAATATCCAGTCCTGCCCATGATCAACACTCCCACCACTTGGATGATTCCCTAGTAGTGTTCTTGGACTCGTCTTGCTTGATGGCTTGTATACGACACATGCCTAATGCTGATTAGTGTTCATGCAAGTCAAAGATTCATGTTATGTTCGTGCCAATTTTCATAAACTACATGCAAATAGCTTTTAGGGCATACCTTACTCTTAACAATCTTCCACTTGTACTTAGATCCATTTGGAGCACTGGCATACCTGATGCGGGACAACCCTAAAGAAGAGAGAAAAAAAATCAATCCTAATGATCAAGCTCTC
>KE505300.1:65003-75922 GCA_000441515.1 Elaeis oleifera | reverse complement strand
TAAGTTTCACATTATAGGCATTAGTTCCTTTATCAAGGTATTCCTTTCTAAAAGAATACCAACTAATTTTTGTTCTTTAGCAAGATAGAATTATATCCCTTAGATTCTTTGGGGTATCCTACAAAATAGTACATATAAGATCGGGATCTAAGCTAATTGCTTTGCAAACGCTTGACATAAATCAAACACTTTCATCTTAAGGTAAGAGAGTATCGGCTTACGTCTAGTCCATATCTCATATGGAGTCTTTGCGACTGATTAGTTTGAAATCCAGTTGAGAACATGACAAGTAGTCTTAAGAGTATAACCCTAAAAGGAGACTAGCAGACTTGTAAATCTCATCAAGGATCGAACTATTTCTAATAAAATCGATTTCAATAAGAGAGAATCCTATTCTCTTTTAGATATGTCAAAAATTCATCGAAATGGCATTCTCTTCTTTGGTCTGATCGAAGAGTTTCAATGCTCTTCCTAGTTTGTTTCTCTACCTTATTATGGAATCGTTTGAACATTTCAAATAATTTAAATTTATGACAAATATGTTCGTAGATCCAATACATCAGTATATATCAGACTCAGAATATCATTGGCTCGTTCATCTTTTCCAGCAAAAAGTGATTTGGTCATTTTACTAAAGAGATAGGATTGACAGGTTGACAATGATTCACAATCATTGACTCTAAGAATTATCTCCTATTTATCCTATTCTTGTTTATATGATTGAGCCTAAATTGCTAAAATAAGCTTTCATGATATTATCTACTCTAGGATATTTATTTATTGTATACAGTACACTAGCAGGCTATGACTATTCGTAAATGTCATTTCTTAATTGTTCACCATGATTTTGACATCATTTATAATGATATGACAAAATCATTCTATATTGACAATGTAAATCCATTTTTGATCAGAAGGCCTACAATAGTTATATTCATCAAAAGATGAATAACAGTGATAATCACTTAAAATGATATTATTAGAATCGAAAATTTACTTGAGAATTTCTAAAGCCAGAACTGAAACATGACTTTCAGCTCCAACAATGAGGAATCTTTTGTTGTTTTCAATCTTTCTACTAACCTGAAGTCGTTGCAACAATTTACAAATATGAATCGGACTTCTGGTATCTACTACCCAGGTAGTATTACCACGAACAGAGAAATCATTAGGTATTATCCAATAAGCACCATGTCCAGCAATCATTTACTGATTTCTCTTTTTTAGCCTGTTGGGTTATGAAAATTAGATACAGAGAACAATTTCTCTTCCAGTGTCCATGCTTCTTCTAAAAGAAGTACTCTACCTCGGGTTAACCTAAGACTCATTTGTCAGTCAAGCTCCATAGCTCAAGCACGATAGTTTGCACCTACCTTTTTTTTTCTCAAAGGACTGACGTCTTATAGAAGACATCCTCAGAGGTGTCAAAGAACTTCTTCAACATTCGAAAGATTTCTTTCTACTTGCATTTTCAAATTTATAACTAAATTTATCGTTCAACACTATATTTTGCACCATGATTCGATCATTTAGCTATTTCTGATAAGTGTCTCTGATTTTGTCACGTGCATTGGACGTGGGAGTATTAGATGCTGGATCCGTAATTATATATAGGATCCATTTGTGCTCTAGAACTATTTGTAACTTCCGATACTATCTATCGAAGTTGGGTCCTATAAATTAATCACTGTCAAACAGTGAACGGAGCAACGGATATTTAACCATAACTGAAAGAAAACATAAAATCTCTATGTTTATGAATTGATTAAGCTTAAAGACTTGGACTTTAGTCTAAAGATTCTCCTACTATTTTAATCGAATTGGTAGCTTCTACCTCCAATCCGAAGAATTACTCTAATTCCTTAGCAGGTATTAGAATCCACACAGTTGCACATGAACCCGACTTTGGTCGGCTCATCCATGTACATCTATGGGTAGATTCTTAATCAATTATTTAGTAATAATTTTAGTAATTAATTTTATCCTAGATAACTTTTTAGTTGACTTTAGTTTTCTCTGTAAGTCCTGGTTAGGTCCAACGATTAACATGATCATTCTTAGGAATCTATCTACCGAATGATCAGGTCTGATTTTGGCTGGCCAATCGATCACTCGTCCAAGAGACTCGACTGAGTCACCATATTATGAATGATAATTTCAATAGCGGATGAGCACTAGGTCTTTGGGCCTCCAATGATCATCCAACTAATGGATCTATTATTATTCAACTTAATGGGAAGCAATGATCTAGTTATCACCATGACTATCTCATTTTAGGAACCTAATAATTTAGAGGCTTTAAGAATTAATTTAGAGAAGAGATTTGATCAGCTAATCAATAATCCTCCTACTGGCTTCACCAAGTCATGAAGAGGACTACAGACAGGTCAATCAAGGAGCACCTAACTTAGTCATACTGATTTACTTATGCAGTATGGGTTAGCATGAATCAATGAGCAACCTAATCAAAAATTGATTAACCACATCGGTTAGAAAGTAAGATCGATGGGAGGGATATGCCATTAACTCACCATAGACTCAATCTATGTGAGTAGCTTTCAATTAATGATCATCGATCAAGATTGTCAAACTTATCTTAAACATCAATTGGTTCATCAGTTTCAATTTGATTTGTCTAAAGACTCGGACTCGACCATTGAGCCACGATCGAGATCCATCTTGATTTTATCATAGATATGAACTTGACCAACTACAACTATGTATTGGTTCTAAAGAAATCTTGATTTAATCTAGTTCAATTTTTGGTTAGATTTAATCAATTTCTCTATTATGTCCATTTGATTCTAGTCTTAGGTCTAACCCAATTAAGAAGACTTGATCAAGCTAATCCATAAATCTATATTTTATGTGAATGTCATTAGATCTTAAATCATAATTCTATATCTAAATACATATTTCTTAATTCTCAATTAAGTGTAGCATTAATATGGGTTAAGATTTTTAATTGAACCAATTTCAATTTGTAAACTCCTTTAATTTGTAAATTTTTTTACATTGATTTTACGCATAAACATTTAGTTCTGAAAATTGAGTCGGCTCACCCCTGGACTGAGCCGGCTTGACAACAATGGATCGATTAAGTTCTCAATTTAGTCGGCTCATTGAGATAAGCAATAATATTTATTTTTTACTTATGTAAACTGGATCAGCTTAACAGAAAGCTGATCCGACCAACCAGGGCACTGGGTCGACTCAAATCAAAATCGAGCCGACTCAATAGGTAGAAACAACAACATTTTGTATAATTTTCAGATCTAGATAATTTTGCATAAACTGAAATAAAATCAATCATAAATCAATTTTAGATCTCATCTAAATTTATTTATGATTTTAGATTTTATTTTTATGATTAAAATAATTTTAATCATATAGATTAGATGTTACTACTTTTCGTACAACTTGTATCACATACAACAATCCTAGGGTTTCAATTCTAGGATTTTGCAGAAAAGTAAATTTTCTTCCTTTCATGGTTCATCTTCATGAACAAAAGCACCTCTACACGCCATAAGAGATCTCCATGAAATGGGAAGAGAGGGTCTTAAAATTCTACTTTCTCCCATGACCAGACGGTCAAGAATGTCCAATCCGATTACTTGACTACTAGGCATCTAATCAAAACATATCATATATGAAAAAATTCAAATCAAATCTAAATCATATCAGATCTGATTTCAACATTAGATCATTTTTAAATCAGATAAAAAATATCACATGCATGATATAAAATTAGATTTTATCAAAGATTTATACAAATTAGGATAATCTTTTTACTGTATGGGGTAAATCCTACAGTAAGACAATCTTATTTCAGTTTGTGTAGTCAATCAATAATTAAATTCAGATCTAAGATATCACATATCATATATAAATAAATTAAAAATTTCAGATCTAATATGCACATATACTATGTCATAATGAACCTAGGCTCTGATATCACTGTTGGAAAATATAGATGATTTCATGTATGTATTTCAAAAATTTTCGAAATAAATCATAGCGGAAAGTAACTAGATTAATCTAACATACATATGATCAGATCAATAAATCAATCTATTCTAGGATCTATGACATGATATGTTGTATATAAAATCTGAAAAAAATCAGAAGATAAAATCTGCATGCATAGATGTGAGCAATAGATCAAATCTACTTCAAGTCTGAGTTTAAAACTCTATATCTAAGCGTGAGTCGATGATTGCCGCTATTGATGAACATGGTAAAAAGGGTCCTCGCTAATTGCTCGTAGTCGCACACATGTTCGGTCTTTACGGATAGTCCGTTCGAAGCTCCGATCTGATCGGTCTCCTCGGGAGTGCTAGCTTGTGCGAAGACTATCTTGTTGACTGATCTAGATCCTTTTTTCAAATCTCTCGATCATTTCTAAAGGTTAAAGAAGGATATCTGGAAGAGATGAGGATGAGGAAGAAGTATAGAGAGGAGGCGTTCTTTTCACTTCTTTTTCTCTCTTCCCAAGTCCTTAGGAACAAACTTTAGGGTTTCTATGTTTTACTCACCTAAAGAGGAGAGGACTTTTTTTTCTTTCATGCCAAGATGTCATGCCTCCACTCTCCATCACGAAGACCTCTTTCTCATCTTTATCTTGTACGCACAAAAGAAAGAACCTTTTTATTTGGGCGTTCAAGTGGATAGAGTTTGAAGAGTTCAAGAGAGATTGGACTTTTAAGTTGCTGCCATAAGACCCTATGCCCCACTATTTTTAAGATGTTTGCGTTGAGAAATAATTTTTCACATCAACACCTCACGTTAAATCAGATCCCAATCTGATTTCCCACGATGAGTTCCTCCCTTTTATCGCACAAATAAGAGAATAAAAGGCATGGCATGTAGGTGGTTGGGATGAGATCCAATCTTATCTAGATAAAGAATATTGTTGAAATCAAATTTCAAACATTCTTTACCAAAACCTATCCATCTTTGGCATTGAGAAAGGGGAGCAACATTAGATGTTCGCATGAAGAAATCTCACGCAAAATATTTTTAGTGTGAAGATTTGTGGCGTCCAATATTGATGGCATAAGGGAAGAGGAGTCCAATTTTTATGGACTTTTGATTTCTTTATTTGACTCTAAACCAAATTACATTTGGTTAGATCCAAATAGATAGATGAAATCCAATCTAATTTGATTTATAAATTTTTATTAAATTTTAATTTAATTAAGAATTAATTGAACCAAAATTCTGATCAAATCAGGGACAATTCTCCCTTAGCGATTAAATCATTTCATAACCTAATCAGGTCAAATCTAATTGAATCAAATTTAATTAGATTTGATCTAATCTTCTTTGTTCAATTAAATTGAGCTAATCAGTAATCTAATTGCTAATTAATCTTTCATGAATTTACTAACACTCAGTGAATAAATTTATTGTAACTTTTACATAAAGTTAACCATCAATCGAATTGACGATTAAACTCTTGAACGATTTTCAATCGTTGATCAGCCATATGATCAATTAGAAACTTCTTTTAAGTGTGACTCCATAGATTTGAACCTAAGCCGGTAGTACAGGAATAAATTTCTGAACTAATCGATGTAACCATCTAGCAATAAGATCCGACGTCCGGATAGGTCGAATGATGGCGAAACAATATTCAAGAACCTATTGGCGTATGATTATCATATAATTCATCTCTTTGTCCCTAATGCTCAAGGAGACCTAGGGTTTAACTCTCAATCCTAAATAAGTCATCCACATTGTATTTCAATCTTTCAAATCTATCACATGAATTATTCTTGTCTAGATTTACTAATTAAATACAGTGATGCATTAACTTCTACTTATTTGGAGGATCAATCCCATCTTGATTCACGCACTGATTTGACAAGACTTGACTGCATCCAGAAACCTTCCGTCACTGAATTAGAAATTTAGATAGTCCGACATCAAAATACAGTGAGTTGTTTGCAAGTCATCGTGATGATTTCAGGTCGGAGGAACACTTATACTCATATCCTTCGCAAACTACTCTTGACAGTAGAGTGCTCCGCAGTTGGTCACGTTTAGTGACGATATACTTCTACATCTCACCTGCATGCCATACCAATGTCTCCACACCATTTAGTTATGAAAACAATAAATGCATATGGCACACAACGACCTACATTTGATATTGCTATCATCTTAGTAATAACATATCGTTTGGTCGCGAACCAGTTTAAAGACTATATGATAAATTTTTTTTATCGATCAAAGCAATCTTAAGAATTTCATCATAACACATGAGTTCGTTAGAAGATGTAATCTTGTGATGAAAAAAGATCAAATAATTTTATTATTGATCAATTCATATGCATTTATAATTAGCACGATCGTCAAACGATTCATTTTAAGATATAATTCCCAACAACTATGAAATTTATAGCAAAATTATTTTACTTGGTTTATCTTTTCAAATTATTTCGTGGCCCAACTCTCTCCCCAACATGAAGCAAACTCACTCCCCATCATCAAGCGGTGTTGAAGTGCCAGAGGCTTGATCTCATTCAAGAAGACAAAAGAAAATAACTAGAATCGACATTATATCGATGACCCTCATACTCCAATTCAACAGCGATTTTCTACTTTTAACTTGCCGAATTTGCCCGCCGGAACTTCTCAACCAGCGCCTCGCGTGCTGTTGCTATTCCCTTGGGGATGAAGTAGGTACCGAAGGTTGAGCAATCTTTCCAATCCTTCAGCAGTCCCTCTTGTCCCCCAGTATCTGGTATACAAATACTCCTGGCCGTCTCGAACCTGTGCCTTCTTAGCCTCTGTCGCCCGCAATCTTCCAAGCCAGCTTGGTCCCTTGACGTGTTTGTCCCGCGTTTCTCTGATGCGGAGCACCGAGGCGTCTCTCCACTTGAATCCTCTGAAGCTGCATCACGGCCACTGGGCTTTTTCAGATCCTCTAACTGAATACTCTCTGGTGCTGACATGGGATCCTCTTCCCACTACTGCTGCTATTTGGTTCCTGCTTCAAGGGCTGGAGGCCAAGAAAGGCCACTAATGACAGCTTATGGTGCAGCATGTGGAAGCAGAAGCAGGTGGGGTGGGGTGTGTGGTGGGGCGGGCGCGGAGGGGAAGGAAAGCACAGGTTGGGACCATTGCTTTCATATGTTGTACGGAGACTGTACGTGTCCACACTGCTACCCGGTGGTCGAGTGGCAGCCGTTGTACCCAAAGAGAAGCCGAGTCAATTCCTTGTGCGTACGCTGGTTTTGGGTCAATGGAGTGCAAATATTTGATTAGATATTTGCAGCCGTAAAATTTTTATGCATCACAGGCGGTGTAGAAAATTCGATATGGAGCGTATCACTTTATGTGATTGGTCTATGTAGTTATCGCTTTACAACGCGTATTTAATGCTTGCAGTTCTGTTTGTTGGTTTGAAAATTTTGAATGACGAAATACTCCGATTTTTGAAAAAGTTGATATCTTATATCCATATTATAATACTCTGCGTGCAGCAAATCATAATTTTGATGTAGGATGTCATAATATGTCATAGAATGTTATAATTTTTTCAAAGAATAGAGATATTTTCGTCATTCAAAATTTTCAAATCAAAAAATAAAACTGTAAATATTAAATACGCATTGAGAAGTGGTTAGACAAAAATGTTCTTTCTATATTATGATATTCTGGACCATATTATGACATTCTGAACCATATTATGACATCCTGCATGTAGGAAATCATACTATATCACAGGATATCATACTATGCCACAGGATGTCATAATTTTCTGAGTCATATTATGACATCCTGCATATAAGAAGTCATAATATGTCATAGGATGCCATAATTTTTTCAAAGAGTAATATTTTTATCATACAAATTTTTAAATAAAAAATGAAATTACAGGAATTAAATACGCATTGGAAAGCAGTAGCGATGTAAACCAATTATATAAAGTAGGATGTTCCACGTTGGATTTTCTACACCTCCCACGGTGCACAAAGAATTTCTCTCTTTTTTTTTTTTTGTAAGTATCCAAAGAATTTCTCATTTGCAGCCGCACTTTGGGTTCTTGTCAATGATCATTTTGTCCACGCATCAGCGTCTGGAATATAATCCGTCTCGTGGGCTTGGACATCATAATCATGTCGTCAAGCCAGCATCTCTGGAAGGAGAGGGCCACATTATTTTGTTGGAATAAAGCTACGTGGTGTAATGGTGATCGAGAATGTTTTACTAATCCACCCAACAGAGGTGGAAGCACGATAGCTGCTGCTGGAATTGCAACGTCCATCGGAGTTGCCGGATTTTTTTTTAAATAATATTTTCAAAAGTTTTTCCTAAAATACTCCGAATCCACAATTATTTATGGATTTATGGCGGTTTGGGGCCAGCTGTGAAATCATGGGTTCACACTTATTTATGGATTTATGGTGGTTTGGGGGCCAGCTGTGAAATCATGGCTTGAAGCTATGATTTCAATGAATTTAATAAAATCATGGCTTCAAGCCATGATTTTGATTCCCCTTTCCTCCGACTGTGGTCCTTCTTGCTCCCCACCACTCCGACCACCGCTCCCTCTACTACATTTGATGCACACCCCTGCTCCCCATCACTCTGATCGTCGCCTGTCGTGCCTCTCCTCTGTTCGGATCCTCTCTTTCCCACTCATCCCTTCAGCCCCACCCTTCTACCCATTTTGTCTGATCAAATGCCCCCATGCCCCCACCCCAGCCCCAAACCACCGCCCCCCTCCCGCGTGCTCTCCATCCTCTGTTCAGCCCACCCTGCTCCCCATCACTCCTCCGTTTGGTCCCGGTGTTCTCCACTCATCTAATCGGCCCAATGTTCCTCACTCGCCAACTGGCCCCCACTCCCCACCTCTTTGACTGCCCCTTCTTTCGCTTGGTAAGCCTTCTGATTTATTTTGATTAATTTATTCTGATTTATATGCCACCTTCCATGTTAGAGCCCACCATAACATGCATTTTGATTACCTTTATACTGCACTTTAAATGGTAAATATTATGCTCATACCATGTTAAACCTTGATGCAAGTCTATCCTAATATGTTTTAAGTTCATGCCTTGATCATTAACAACATGCATTCATGCTCCTAAACCTGGACTCCATAAGTATATCTCAAGTACTCTAGATAAATTAAACTCAATTAAAATGCACTCACTTTTAAATGAATTCAATTTGATCAAATTATTCCAAAGATTGATACGAAGAAAAAAAGAATATTGAAAGACGTGTCTTTGGAAAAGATTATTCAAGAAAAAAAATGTATCAATCGCTGTCAGCTCAGCCAGCCTTATGCTAGCTTCATTAAATTTTGGTTATCCCCATAAAAATTAGAATCATATTTCTGGTGCAAGCCAGTCTAGCTAGTTCAGTCCAGTCACAAAAAATATAGCTGTTGGTGGTCAAATCGGAAGCAAATTTTGGAAAAGTCAAATTTACGTGGAGATCACTTAAAAATAAAATAGTACATGATTAGCGGGACCCATGGGTGAACAAAGTCACTAATATTTGGCCTATGATGAGGACCACAAACACAACTCCTATATTTAAACAAAACTTCAATATCTAGATTGTAATTTTGATTATTAATTTAATCAATAAATAAACCATCTCCATAGTCTACCTCTAGTTAGGGTTTGTTGCATTTCTTCGTAGAGCAGATGATATGCTTGTTGTAGACCATGGGATCGATATATATCCTCCTAAAAATAAGACAATAAAATTTTTTATTCGATGTAGTTAAGTATCAGTACTTTTATTATAATTTCTTAAGTATTGTAGTAGTGGATTTATTTAATATATGCATGGTGATTTTATACTAAGTATGCTGAGCTTACTCTCTTTAGTGTATATATAGTAAAATATGAGAGAAATAATCACAACCTTAAGCTATATTAATGGTTCTATGGTTAACAGACTATATGAAATAGAGTATACTGGGCAACTACAAAAGGCTATTAGAATTAAATATGGAATGAAATTTGAAGAGTTGGAGGATAAGTTATGTAGAATCTTCTATATAGATAGAAAAAAATAGAATAATGATAATATATAGATATCCTATTGTTGTACAGCTAACAATATTGAAGTATAAATCTATTCCAATTATTGAAGATAAAGATATTGAGATTATCTTTTTAACTGTAAATTCGCATCCTTTATTATTCGATGCAGAGTTATACCTAGATATGCATGTTGGGAATAGTGTTCCAAAGCCAATCGTCAGCTTGTTGACGGTTGTGTTCATTTTTGTATTTGTACATAAATTATAATAATAAAATTATTTGATATTTTTCATCACAAAATGTTTCATCTTCTAATGAACTCTTATGTTGTGGTGAATTCCTTAGGACTATTTAGACTCGACAAAGGAGGATTTATCGTTTAGTCCTTAAATCTGTTCGCGACCAAATGATACGTTGTCACCAAGGACGACAACGTTTATCAAGCATAGGTCGTTGTGTGCCATATAGGTTGGTTGTCCTCTTAACCAATGAGTGTGAAGACACTGATATGGCATACAGGTGAGATGTAAGGGTACATCTGCACTGAACGTGACCGACTCCGGAGCTATTTCTGCTGTCAAGATTTGCTCCGATGGAATATGAGTATAAATATCCCTCTGACCTGAGACCGCCACGGTGACTTGCAAGCAACTCACTGCACTTAGGCATTGGACTACCTGAATTTTAATTCAGTGATGGAAGGCTGCTGGGTGTAGTCAAGTACTTGACTTATCGGTGCGTGTGTCAAGATGGGATTGACCACTCCAATTTAGGAGCTGTGTACAGTCGTGTTTCAATTTAGCAAAATCTTGGCCAGGGTAGTCCTTGTGAGGAGTCACAAGACTGCTTGAGTTGAGCACGATTCAGATGATCTAATCAGGTTGACAGTTAACCCTGAGTCGT